>JBBPBX010001940.1:62518-86688 GCA_038048925.1 Garcialebias charrua | reverse complement strand
TATATATATATATATATATATATATAAAAGAAACAAACAAAACCTTAATCTTTATTATATTCTCAGCTACAAGTTTTCTTTTGAGGTTAGACAGTTTTGTCCATCAAAGTTATATTTTAATCTCTGTTTCAGCTCCAGTGCTGCCTCAGACTGGTACAACAGGCGGAGGAAAAAGTGGTGGTAAAGCATCAAAACAAGTTCCAGGTAACCTTCTTAAGATCACAGACAGTTTTAACTTAAACGTAGTCCAGAATCGCTTCAGTTTATATTTTATGATCATCCGTGAACACTGACTTTATGAGCCCTGGGTCACACAGGTATTGGGGTGCCTGGACTCTATCAAGGTGGATTTGTACCAGGTCAAGGTAAGATGTAACAATATGACCAACATAGCATAATGTATAAATACATTATATATATACTGTATATATATTTTTCTCGTCAGGTTTTGGAGGCCGTGGTGTTCTCCCTGGAGTGGCCACAGGATCTGGACTTGGGCCTCAAACTGGTATTTAAACATTTTCTGTGTTATGCTGGTGAAGATTCTCAGTCATCCAGGACATGATAAATCAAAAAGGCGTTCAATTCAGGATCAACTGGACTTTATTTGTAACAGAAAACGTTCAATTCATTTTCTGTGTTGAAAAAGGGTGCCTGTGATTAAAAACAATAAACACTGCATTATTTTTACAGGGACTGGGGTACTCGGTCAAAGTGGAACAGGACCAGGAGCGGCAGTCAGTAAGTCTCTCAAAGTTCAAAGCAACTATGTTGTCATATACGTCATATATAATTTTATTTCTACTGTATTATTAAACAATTATTCAACAACGTGTTTTGCTCCAAGCTGAGGTTCTGTGAATTATCGAAGTAACCCGTACTTCCTATAATAGATGGTCGTGGACAACAACAGCTGCCTGGAGTTTTTCGGGGTTACCCTCTCATATCACCTAAAACAGGTACGCATATCAATATTTCTCCAAACACTGCATATGTTATCAGCTGACTGTGACAAATGTGTAACAAATGTGTGTAACGGTGTTGAATAAAAGTGTATTTTATCTTTCAAATGCAGGAGCAGGAAAATCCAAAAAACTTGCCAAAGCAGCAGCTAAATATGGTAAGAGACTAACTAAAGTTATTGTACAGTATTGTTAAAAAATAAAGACTTGCATGATCCATTACCATCATCCAACTGATCAATACTTGTATTGTTGTGTTTTTCTTTTCTCTTGAGGCGGGACTGGAGGAGGCACCTTAGGGGGTGGAGCTGGAACACTTTCTGGTGGGGGAGGGGGAGCTACACCTGGATTAGGAGTGGGACCTGGATTTGGTGCAGGTGTGGGACCTGGTGTAGGGGGTGTTGGCACAGGAGCGGGACCTGGATTTGGTGCAGGAGTGGGACCTGGTGTAGGGGGTGTTGGCACAGGAGCGGGACCTGGATTTGGTGCAGGAGTGGGACCTGGTGTAGGGGGTGGGACTGGTATAGGAGTGGGACCTGGATTTGGTGCAGGAGTGGGACCTGGTGTAGGGGGTGGGACTGGTATAGGAGTGGGACCTGGATTTGGTGCAGGAGTGGGACCTGGTGTAGGGGGTGGGACTGGTATAGGAGTGGGACCTGGATTTGGTGCAGGAGTGGGACCTGGTGTAGGGGGTGGGACTGGAACAGGAGTGGGACCTGGTGTAGGGGGTGGGACTGGAACAGGAGTGGGACCTGGAATAGGTAAATTACTGTTTTTAAAAGCTCTTTTAAGTGAAGACTAGCAGTTTTATTTTTTTTATTTTTTTTTTATTGTAACTTGCAGTTCCTGGACTATTCTTTTGCAAAAATACATAAACTTTTTATTATATTTTAATAACATGACATTGTTTTATCACATAGGTTATGGTTCCGGCTCAGCCAAAGCACGCAAATATGGTGAGATACAATGTGAAGAACAATGAAATAAAGCTAAGAGTATGTGATTGTGAATTTATTAACCTAATGAAAATACCTTTGGATTATAGGCCCTGGAGGAACTGGAGTTGGTCTCGGCACAGGAGCTGGGCCCGCCTCTGGTATTGGAACAGCTGGAGGTTTTGGTCCAGGTGGTGGAAACACTGGTTCAGTTGGGGGCCTTGGTACAGGAATGGGACCTGGCTCAGGGATTAATTTCGGCCCAGGTGGTGCTGCTACTGGCACTGGCCCAGGTGGTCTCGTCTATGGTCCAGGCGGTACTGGAACAGGAAGACCAGAAACAGGACCTGGTGGTAATAATAATAATTAAACAAAAAAAATTATAGTAAACTTTATACTATTACAGTTTAATGCAAAACTTACTGTAATCTAACTGTGACGTACAAAATCAGTAATATCTATGCACACACAGACATTCATGTTCTTGTAAATAAAAAACTACTATTTGTGTTTTTCAGGGTACGACATCAACGCCAAAGCACGTAAATATGGTAAAAACCATCAGATCAGCTACTGCACCTTTATAGTTTATATGTAATTGAAAAACATGGAGCTAAAATAAAAAAAATTCTGTTCCTTGTAGGAATGCTGAGTGGAGCGCTTGGAGGTCAAGGATTAGGACCAGGTGGGGCCGGAGCTGGCTATGGTCCAAATGGGGCTGGAACTGGATATGGACCAGGGGGTGCTGGGACTGGCTATGGACCGGGTGGAGTCAGACCAGGTGGTGCTGGAACTGGATATGGTCCAAGTGGGGCTGGAACTGGCTATGGTCCAGGTGGTGTTGGACCAGGTGGGGCTGGAACTGGCTACGGTCCAGGTGGTGTTGGACCAGGTGGGGCTGGAATGGCCAGGTGGGGCTGGAACTGGCTACGGTCCAGGTGGTGTTGGACCAGGTGGGGCTGGAACTGGCTACGGTCCAGGTGGTGTTGGACCAGGTGGGGCTGGAACTGGCTACGGTCCAGGTGGTGTTGGACCAGGTGGGGCTGGAACTGGCTACGGTCCAGGTGGGACTGGAACTGGACACGGTCCAGGTGGGACTGGAACTGGTTACGGTCCAGGTGGGGCTGGAACTGGCTACGGTCCAGGTGGTGTTGGACCAGGTGGGGCTGGAACTGGCTACGGTCCAGGTGGGACTGGAACTGGCTACGGTCCAGGTGGGACTGGAACTGGTTACGGTCCAGGTGGTGTTGGACCAGGTGGGACTGGAACTGGTTACGGTCCAGGTGGGACTGGAACTGGCTACGGTCCAGGTGGGGGTGGAACTGGCTATGGTCCAGGTGGGACTGGAACTGGTTACGGTCCAGGTGGGGCTGGAACTGGCTATGGTCCAGGTGGGACTGGAACTGGTTACGGTCCAGGTGGGGCCGGAACTGGCTATGGTCCAGGTGGAGCTGGAACTGGTTACGGTCCAGGTGGGGCTGGAACTGGTTACGGTCCAGGTGGGGCTGGAACTGGCTACGGTCCAGGTGGGGCTGGAACTAGCTACGGTCCAGGTGGAGCTGGAACTGGCTATGGGCCAGGTGGAGCTGGAACTGGCTATGGAGGTAAATGAGTTTTAAATCTTAAACAACATCTAAATACAAAAATATTTTGCCAACATTTAACATTCTTTAAATTGTAATGTGTTTGCAGACTATGCAGGTGCCAAAGCACGCAAATACGGTAAGGCAATATGTCATCTAATACACATTCCAAATCTGTGTAATGATTGCAGCTATACCCAGATATAAGGAGCAAGGAGAACAGATACCCAGACAGCGTGAATTTACAGTGTTTATTCACAAAGTGGTAAATCAGACAATAAGCCAGGGAGGGAGCTGGAACCCTGAAGAGCAAGGAGATGATTAATGGTCTGTACAGGGGTGATAATGTTACTGATGATCTTTCTTACAATGGAGATCAGAGTCAGTAGTGGGGAGAGCTGACCCAAATGGTTCCAGGTGTAGAAGGTGAAGGTCTGAACAATGGCAGACGATAGCCAAGTGGTAGAAATGTGTGGAGGCAGCTGAGGAGGCACAGAGGCGCTCAAGGTCCACAGAGGAGAATCCAGGAAACAGGACAGAGATTAATCGCTGGAGGCACAGACAGAATGCAAGGCCATTAGTATTTAGACACGAGTAAAAGGCTAGAACAGAATTACCGTTGGCAGGTAATGCTCCAGCGCTGGCTGAATGTCCTCTGCAACCTTTTATGCTCCTCGTGCTCATCAAGCCGATGATCCTCGGGTGCTGCTGATTAGAGTTATGCCGGTTACCCACTGGACCCGTGTCGGGCGGCGGAAGCGGCCGGTTTACATTGAAAGTCTATGTGGAGAGGCGTCGATGCGCGGCGTATCGTGAAGCGGCGCGTTTTGAGTGTTTGAAGCAGCGCGACGGCACGCTGCAGTTCCTTTCCACGCACGCGCGGGTCCAAAGCAACCTACGCGTCGAGCCGCCAACGTCATAAAATTCGATCTCTGGTGGCTCGACGCGTCCAGCAAACAGTCGGGAGAGCCTCTGCTATGTGATTACACAACGACAACAGGACTTTTTTTGGACTTTTTAAACTTACCCGATCGAGCTTCCATGAATTGGAACCAAACTCCGGTAAGAAACTTGGCATTTTAAACAGTTGCTGCTGTCCACTCCAGCGTTTGATCACCCCAAACATAAAAAAACGTTTTAATCTCACCAAAGACTGTCGGAGCTGCAGTAACACAACAACTGACCCGGAAAACGAGCTAGACCCCCTCCCCTCTGCCTCCCCCCAGTGCGCGTCATCAGACGGTCTTCAGTGGCTTTGTGGGAACGTGACAAGCGGCCAAAAGGGGGCGGCAGGAGCGTTCTGACAAGTTTGGTGGGGACCCGGCATTAGGCTGTGGGTGCAGAAGTTGGCAGAGCAGAACTCCCACACTGTACCTTTGTAGGGTTTGAACCAACAGATGATAACATAATGCTTTCATGGGAAAATTATTATCAAATGTTTATCTAGTTCTGTGCTGTTGAGATGAATGTTCAGAAAATTTGTTTTTTATAATTAAGCAATCTAGTTCTTTTTCTTTTCCTAAAAAAAATTATACTCTTTGCAGGGCTTGGCAGTGGAACCGGCATTGGTTCTGGACTTGGAATAGGTGGAGGGATTCCTGGAGGAGGTGTTGGACTGACGACTGGTGGTGGACCTGGAGTAGGTCTTGGGACTGCAGGGACTGCTGGGTCTGGTGTTGGAACAGGAGGTGGACCAGGCGGCTTTGGACCTGGCGGTGCAGGAGGTAAAGGCAGAAAAATAATTGTCACTGTTTAAGGAACTATGAACACAGGTGCAGAACTTCAAGTACTTTGGGGTCAGCAGTCCAGGAAAATGGGGAATGTGGTAAAAAGGTGAAGAAGAGAGTCCAGGCAGGATGGAGTGGATGGAGAAAAGTTTCAGGAGTGATTTGTGACAAAAGTGTGTTAGTAAAGGGTCAAAGGAAAAGTTTACCAGACAGTGGTGAGACCAGCTATGTTGTATGGTCTGGAGACAGAGACATGGACAAAAAGACAGGAGAAAGAACTGGAAGTGGCAGAAATGAAGATAATAATAATTAATAATAATAATAATCATTTTATTTAAAAGCGCCTTTCAGGACACCCAAGGACACTTAACAAACCAACACAGTGTAATACAGAGCAAACATTATCAGCGACAAATTGAAATATAAAATACATAAAGGATATAAAATGGAAGATAAAAATACATTTAGTAAAGTTAGTGATAAGCTAGTCTAAAGAGATGGGTTTTCAGGGCAGTCTTGAACAGAGAAAGGGAGGTGGTGTTTCGAAGGTCTGGCGGTAGAGCGTTCCAGAGGTGAGGGGCAGAGCAGGTGAAGGCCCTGCTCCCCATGGTGGAGAGGCGGGCAGAGGGTACATGGAGATGTAGTGAAGAGGAGGATCTGAGAGAGCGTGATGGGATGGAGATTTGTAGGAGGTCAGATAGATAAGGAGGGGCAAGGTTGTGGATAGCTTTGAACGTGAGGAGTAGAATTTTGAAGATGATGCGTGATTTAACCGGGAGCCAGTGGAGCTGCTGCAGGACAGGAGTGATTCAAGATTCAAGAGCTTTTATTAACATTGCACCAGTTTTCACCAATACAACGTGATAATGTATGCACAGTCATCCAGAAGAGGGGTTGAGTATGCAAAGCTGCTGCTTATTCAAAACACATGACATGTTCTTCAGCACGGCCTCTCTCATCCGTCTCGGGATCAAGGTCAAAAAGGAAAAGAACCATGGGGGTTACAACATTGGTATTAAAAAAAAATGTAACCGCATGACACAGTAAAAACCATACCATAAGCACATTTAGTACAGTTACATGTTGCATGTTGAGACTGAGGCAGGGAGGATTTGTCCATGATACATTCCGGATGCCTCCGATAACGCTCATAGAAAAGTTCTCCGGGGGGGTAGCAGACAAGACAACAGCAGCTATTTTGTCCACAGTAAGCACATCTCAGGAGAAATTAGATATCCAGCCTTTTCCAAGGCTGTTTCCAAGGGAGTCAGATAAGAATTCACAAATATTTTCACATCAGGCACACATTGTAATTTCTGCAGCCTTCAGTCTGTAAGGGCGATTCTGTTCCAAAGTGATCCAATTCGGGACTTTTTCCACTGATCCAAGCTCTGACCTCAGATGTTGACCACAGCGTCCAGAGTCCCAATCCGAGGGTGATCTGTTCACCCTCTGGATAAGCTCGCAAACAGCTGATTTCTGATGTTGACCACAGCGTCCAGAGTCCCAATCCGTGGGTGATCTGTTCACCCTCTGGATAAGCTCACAAACAGCTGATTTCTCGAGGTCACGGCGCAGACCAGACGTCGGGTGCTCCAGGCATTAAGTCCTGCTGAAGTCTCCCTCTTTTGCGATAGACCAGTGCTCCACAAACGCCAAAAAGCAAAGCGCTGCCATCATAATCCAATATAATCCAAGATTCTTCACCTCCACAGAGCACTCCCAGGAATCCACGGAATCCATGGCGGAATCCATGGCGTATCCTCCGTCACTCTGTGAGGGTGGAAAGGCTCCCCTTGTGCCGTTCCTTCTGTAGAGATCTTGTTTGTAGAATCGAATGCCCAAACCTCCAATCCATCTTAATTTGCGTTCGAGGTGCTTAGCTGAGGAGCTGCCAGCAGCAGGGGGGGGAAGGACAGGAGAGGGAAGGTTGCGACTGCCTCCGTCGAGAGCAAGGTTGAAGAGTGATGTGATCATAGTAGAGGTTTGAGTGATGACACGGGCAGCTGAGTTCTGGACCATCTGTAACTTGTGGAGAGATTTGTTGGGGAGGCCGTAGAGAAGGGAGTTGCAGTAATCGATACGGGAAGTCACAAGACTGTGCACCAGGATGGCTGTGGAGCGGGGTGTGAGAGAAGGACGGAGACGGTTAATATTACGGAGGTGGAAATAGGCAGACCGAGTAATATTGTTGATGTGTGAAGTGAAGGAGAGAGTGGTGTCGAGGATGACACCGAGGCTCTTGACCTGAGGGGAGGGGGATAGCAGAGAGTTGTTAAGGGGGACGAGAAGATGTTCTGATTTTGAAATAGAGTTTTTGGTACCGACAAGAATGATTTCTGTTTTGTTACTGTTTAGTTGAAGGAAATTGTTAGAAAACCAGTGATTTAGCTCGTTGAGACAGTCGGTGAGGATGGAGGGAGGGTGGGTGGAAGATGGAGAGCAGGGCTATTCATCTGGCAACCTGTGGGCCACTTCTGGGCTGTGGGTGACTTTAAGTCCAGCCTGCCACTGAGTTCATTAATAAAAAGAAGAAAAACTATCAATAAACATCTGTGAGAGAGACCTGTACGCAATTTAAAATGACAATTATTTCAGTCAGAAAGGCAATCCTATCACATTTCCATCTCACTTCTCAAATGTTTCACACACTTTCAAAAGACAGGAGCTCCCTCCCCATTGAAAGCTGAGCCAAACTAGGATAGTCCCTAAAACATTACTCTTAGACAAGAATACTCTACATTTAACTTGCTTTCCCATTTATACATACCAGGAATAACCTCTGACTCATGGTGTCAGTTTACAGCCAATAACAGAGGTTTCAGCATACATGCCAAAATAAACCTGAACAGGACATTAACAAGAACAGCCCATTTCCACGTTCAGAAACATCGTAAACACTCAGAAACATCCATCCATTATCTTTACCCGCTTCTTCCATTTTGGGTCACGGGGGTCGCCGGTGCCAGCAATCACTGTGCGAGGGGCGGGGTACACCCTGGTCGCAGGTACATCACAGGGCCACATAGAAACAAACGAGACAAACTACCATTCACTCTCTCACTCACACCTAGGGACAATTCAGAGTTACCAATCAGCCTAACATGCATGTTTTTGGACTGTGGGAGGAAACTGGAGTACCCATGTAGTGTATTCTTAGTTCAGTGTATTCTTAGTTTAGTGTATTTTTAGTTTAGCGTATTCTTAGTTTTGTGTATTTCTTAGTTCATGCCTTGGATCTTATTACTGTTTTTCTTTACAATTTGTATTTTTGTTGGATGTAACTGGGATCCTATGTACATAGTTTCGCTCCACCTCATGTACCACAAGTGATGTGAATGGCAATAAAGAACCTTGATTCCTTGAATATCCTGGCAGGGTCTCATCTCTCACATTTGGTGGGACTTATTTATGAATGAAGCGTATAATTCATGACTACGCTAAATATTTCTCCGATTTGACCCACAAAAGAACTATGATAGAGACATGTGACCTCAGATGCTGCCAGTTTAAGAATCTTTGAAACTTTGCTATCTCTACTGAACAAAGAAATATGGCGACACCACCAGCTTTCTACAATATTAACTTTATGTGAATTTATGAGTACTGTGTTTATTTTTCAATATTTACATAAATGTATTTGGTGTATAAAGATTATTTGTGGACACACAGTGCTTCATGACCCACAATGGGGCTCCAACATAAACTGTGGAAATCACTGTAATAAGCGGGTATTAACTCTAGAATCAATCAAAACATTGTTCTCACATGCAAGTTTATTTAATCTTACATGGCTCTTGTTTTGTTTGAACAACATTTTGTGTAATTTTCTCTGTCAGAGATAAAGTACTTACCAATCTTTCCTTCCTGTGACTTTCTGGTGGTTTTGGAGGCCCAGTATCTGGTCTTGGTGGGAGATTTGGAGGCACAACAGCAGGCAGCTATGGCCCAGGGACTGGAGGGGTCCTGGGGACAGGCCAAGGATATGGACCTGGACCTGGTTTCAGACCAGGTGGAGGCTTTGGAATTGGACCAGGGACTGGATATGGAACAGGTTAAAAGTGTACTTTTAATTTTCAGAAACTGTTTTCAGCTAAACTAAATCATTACATGCTAAAAAAACAAAAAAACAAAAAACGGAGCTTTATTGTCTTCTCTCTGTTGTTAGCAGGTTATGGAGCTGGATCAAAACCTGCTAAATACGGTATGAAACTTGTGTTTTAATTCAAAGTGCAAATGTTGGTTCAAAAGTTCAGAAAAATCACATTTTAAATGCTAATACGTAACTTGTGAAGGTCAAGGTGGGGTCCTTGGAGGTGGAGCAGGACGAGGGGGTGAGTTCCTCGTTTAATAAAATAAGAGTCAGTGTCCGCTTTAAACAACAGAGCTCTTGATTTTTCAAAAAATATTCCTTTCTTCCAGAAGTACACAGTACAAATATATATTTGATGCAGTTTGAAAGTATAACTCAAGCTGTACTTTGTTTTGTGTTTTTAGTTGGCTATGGACCGGGAGGCTTTGGAACTGGGATAGGTCCAGGTTAGTTTTCACACGTCAAGTAGTGTCAGTGTCACATTAAAAGTTTTATTTTTCAAAAGAATAAACTAACGATTTTATAACAGTAGAACTGTTTTATGAAGCTCGAAATGTAACCTGAAAAGAAAACCATTTACATGTATAATTCAGCTTTATAGTACCAAGCCCACAAATTAAAGTGTTTATTGGATTTTCTTTTCTATATGTTATTCTATTTTTATTTCATGCCAAAAAATAAAAATAAAGACTCAACATGGAAGTACTGGGCTCTTAATAAGACACAAGTTCAAAGATTGATTTGCAGATTATTTTCGAGGTCTCGTACTGACAGTAAGTTTGTATTTTCAACAGATTCTGTGTGATGGAGATCCAGCCAGGCATTAACAATCTAAATGTATCTACCGTATTTTTTGGACTATAGGTCGCACCCGAGTATAGGTCGCATTGTCCAATTATTGCCAAAGAATTGGAAAAATCCATATATAGGTCGCACCTGAATATAGGTCGCACCTACGTCAAAATGTGGACCGTGTTTAGCTCTGCTGCAAATGTCTCTTCCACAGGAGCGCACAGCAAGGCTTTTAAGAAGATTAACACTTAAAAACAATTAATTGTTTGATAAAAATTATAGCAAATATGTGTCTGAGCTGAACTTTTCTTTAATAAATGAATAATTTTAGCAGGATAAACACCTAAAAAATATATTTGTTAGCTGACATTATTGTAAGAGTGTGTCTCAGTTTAATTTTTGTTAATAAATGATTACAAATCAGCTTATTTTATAAAAAGCCATATATAGGTCGCACCTGACTATAGGTCACAGGCCATGAAAAAATGATCAAATGCTGCGACATATAGTCCGGAAAATACGGTAACTTTGACTGAGTTTTAAGCCTGGGATCAAACAAATAAACATTTGAATCTCTGTTTTTTATTTCATTATAGTAAAATTAACTGTAATAACATTTTTTTATTCTTTGAAAAGCAGATTATAATTTGGCCATTTCATTCTTAGTAAAAAAAATAAAAATAAAAAAATAAACATTTTAAACTTTTGCTTCACACCTAAATTTATTTTCTCAAATATCTAAAAGTCTTTGTTTTTATGACCGTACTGTCAAACTCTTCTTCTATCTGTTGTGACGCTCAGGTTTTGGTACAGCTGGATCCAAAGCTGCTAAATATGGTGAGATATGGTACCATTCTTTTACAGATGAAGGCTGTAAAATACATTTTGTGTACACTTACAGGAGAACAGAAACACTTATAAACAGAACACGTCAGTGTTAAATTCAGAATACCCTTTTTTATACATTTCAGGGCAACCTGGAGGAGTTGTACCCGGAACAGGGGCAGGAACCAGTTCTGGTGTTCCACTGGATGGTACTGGCACAGTCAGCAGGAATGGAACTGCTCAACCTGCTGGTAAATATTCACTTTGAAAATGATTTTTAAAAATGCATATAATGTCCACAACTTTTATCGTTTATGTTTGATAACCTGTGTGTCTAGGTCCAAGCGAAGGAGTTCCAGGTGGCACGCCGACACCATCACCAGAGGGTATTTGCGATTTTACCTATAAGGACACTTATCAAACAAAACTTTTACCTGAAGGTCCTCAAATGCATCAGTTTTAAGTTAACTCCACAGTTTATTTCTTATGCTGCATTTATTAATATAGCTTTTTTACATTTATCATTTAGTTTTGCTCTCTTTCTCTCCACCCAGGCGACGGTGTAAACGGCAGTGTCAATGAAGGGTCTGGAATTCCTGGAGAGGGTGTGTAACTATTTCTGGACTCTTGAGAACATCAGATTGATTTTTTTAACCATTGCTTTACGGACATGTATTCATAAATATCGCAACAATTTAGGTCAGGGGATGAAAAAGTGTCAATGATTATTAGCTGTCATTTCATTTTTAGTAGAAGTATTACATCAAAATAAAAAGGGACTCAGATTGAGTTTGATCATATTTATCTCTAAATTAAAACATTTTTATTTTCAATTATTTTTAATTACCGTTAATTGATTTTTAACGGTTTCATGCAGCTTTTAATAATTGTCTTTAAATTTTTAAATGTTGTATGTTTGTGTGTGTGATAAGTACATTTGTAGTTTGCTTTGTCCATGTTAACTTGTTTTTATTCTGTAAAGCGCCCTGAGTTGCCTCCTGTTATGAAATGTATACAAGTAAATTTGCTTCGTCTTGCCTGGTAAAATGTAGAAAAGATCAAAGTTGCAAAAGCTCCAAATGTCAATACATGTAAAAAAAAAAAAAACTATATAAAATATGTTTTTTACATAGTGTTAAAATTACACTCCTCCTTTAGAAATAAAAATGTTTAAAAATATCAATCAGTTTTATCAATATTAAAACAGGAGTACCGGTAAGTGGAACAGCAGTGGGGCGGGACGGCGATGGACTGAATGGAACAGGCATCCCAATCATTGGAGCAAAACCAGGTATTTGCACATTAAATACACGTGTAGCTTAGGTACGTTTATTTAAAATTCACTTTCAAGGTGTTTAAAAAAGAATACATGTAATATTTAATATGTTTAACCGCTCAAAATATTAAAGCAAACGTTGCAGCTTTCATTTAGGCTTTGTCATTTTCCCTCATTTTAATTTTTTTCATTCTTTATAAAACAGGATTAAATGGGACCACTTTTCCAGGTAAGAAATTTTCTACGTTTGCGTTTCAACACATTTAAAGTAGACATCAATACAACCAATTTAGGGTTTAAATATTAAAAGGTTTTAAAAACAGCTAATGTGTTATTTTTAAATAAAGATGGTTTATTTACGTATAAAGTCACAAATCAAACTATCCGCACATTTTAAATTTGATAAACAGATTCTTAATGATGTTCTTTCTAATGCTTTACATAATATTGATAAGGGGCCAATAAATGCTTTTGGCCGACAACAGCTAACACTTTTGTCTTCACATCTAACAGCTTCCACTGGATGTACCCCCTGATTAGTCAATTTGAAGTACAAAGTATATGAACACTGAGATGTTACCTGAGAAAACCCTAGACAGCTGACATGAAACATTTGTTTTTATTCTTAAAGATGATCGCCCTCTTCTTTTTTATTCAATTCAGCCTGTCATTGCTACAATTGCTGATTAATCTGCATAACTGTGAAAATACTATTTATTAAAAACAGGAAAAAAGGACAAACAATAAAAAAGATAAAGTACAAATCTAATTAGTGTCATGAAGTGTTATCAAAAATAATCCCAATTAATGGTATTATGATAGCATTTCCACTTTATACTGTTAAAGCTGTCACTGTCAACACTCCTCCATTCTCCACATATTAATCCTTTAATTTGACTCTAGTTCATTGTCTTATTTAAAAAAAAGTTATTTTCCTTAAAAAAACGAATGTGTGCAAAGATAAGCTGCTGTTAGCACCGTGAGCAGGATTTCCTCTGACAAACATTCTGCTCTTGTTTTAAACAGCTAGGCCAGGAGCTGGTAAATTAAACTAAGCTACTCTTTAAAATACACCTGATTGTTACTGTAGTCTTTGAATTCAGGTGGAACAAGAGTTCCCCCTAGAGGTGAGGTTTACTTCAGAACACATGCAGATCACCATTGATCTTGCTCAGTTTTAACATCCTCTTATAGCAAAGGTCTTGTGTCAAAGAAATATCAGATTTATCCTTAAATTTAAATTTGTCTTTTGGCAGAAACTGATCACTCAAGTGGGTCACTGCCAGGACCCAAACCCCTCAAGCCTCCAGGTTAATACAAAAACATATCATATTTTAACTTTATGACTCTTTTTAACTCAGTCTTCCTAAATGTTAAATTTAAGATGACATATTTCAAGTCATTTACCTTCCATGTATGGTCCAAGTAGTTTGGATGAAACATTTTGATGATAATGGTCTGATCTTGTTTATTTCTGTCTGAAAGGTGTCCCCAGAGGAGACACACCAGGTGAAGGAGATGGAGAAGGAGGTCCTGATGGAGAGAGAGGTGTTACAGAAGCTGTTGGAGGATTAGGAGTAACAGGAGTGGGACGAGGAGACAGTTCTGGCACTGGAACTGAATCAGTGGGTTTATCTGCAGCAGTACGAGGAACACCAAAACCCCCCAAAGGTTCTTATTCACATACAGTATTCAGTTTTAGCTGCACAACATAAATCAGAAACCCATCTACAACTTCTTGTCAAACCAGTATGGCTGAATGGCTAAAATCATCAAAGTTGGGAAAAATCCAAAATTCCCATGCACAACAGTAAAATCTTTTTTGTTTTAATAAGGACGTGATGGGACTCGAGCAGAAGGTGGACTTGGTGGAGTAGGAAGTGGAACCAGCTCAGTTGGAAGAGGTCCTGGAGGAACTGGTTTGGTACCTGGGGCTGTTGGCGCCGGCGGAGTCGGAACAGGAATCCCAAAACCTGGAAAAAGTAAGCAGCAGCCATGTTTTGGCCTTGCATCCTCCCAAAACCTACATGCCTGGAATACACAGACACAAACCTTTTTTTGTGTTCTCTCTCGTGCATTAACCCTCACAGGTTATGCTGCTGGAGGAGCTGGAGTTTTACCAGGTTCAGGTACGCTATCTAACATTTTTACATTACAACCAGCAGATGGCTCAAACTGCTACAGAGTACTTTTCTTTGTTCTAACTCAGGCATACGTTACCCCAGTGGAGCTGGAGTAGGACAGGGAGCAGGAAAAGGTTTACTAGACTCTCAAAAACTCATCTCTGTATAACACAGTCAACAATCAAAAGAGTTAAATCATGTGTTAACCAGTGGCAGCCCGTGAAATGTCCACCAGGGGGGGCTATTTCTCAAAAATGAAAAAAAAAAAGTTCCAAGTTCAAATCATGTTTATTTATCAAATGCTGATTAACGCAAGGTCAACAGAACAATTAAATGCTTCAGAATGAGAAGAACCAATTTGACTCACTAAAACAACAAAGAACAAACAAAAATATATATAAATAAATAAATTAGTATATATAAATTATAGTAATACAAGTTCCTAATATAAATAGAATCAAGCTCTTTTTTTTGAGTACCGGTTCTCTTAAATATTCCTAATTTTAAAGGTCCTAATGCACCTTAGCATATACAGTATAGCATTTCACCATATAAATGTACCTTAAATGTTTCAATGTTAATAGGAGCTAGTTACTTGCAAGAGGCTTTGTTTTCATTCTCCAGATCAATACAGTGTTAAGAAATAGTAAAACACCACCAGTGACATTTAGTATATAAAATTATTAATGTTTGATCATTTTTTATAAGCAAATTGAAATAAATGTAGCCATCAGAGTCCAATACAATAACCTGGAGGCTAGCGCTGGCATCCTAACTCCACAAACAAACAAAGAAAAAAAAACTCACCAGTTCCCACTTGTAGTCAGCTGAAGGCTTTTTTCACAAACAGAGCCATCTAAAAGTTGAGAGGCATATCAGTCAGGAATGGCAAATAGGCATTAGATAAAGGGCTTTCAATTATTTAAAACCTACCTGGCTTGAGTCACTGCACGGCTCATTTCCCAGACAAAAATAAATAAATAAAAAGACTGGAAGCACATGATCAGTAGGTACAGCTCACGCTGGATGTGTCCAGGGCGCAGAAATCTGCGCCCAGCATCTTCCCATTGTTTTGTAACGTCGTGGAATAACTGTGCATGCGCCATTTATAACGAGAGTCTATGGATAAGATTAATACGCCCCCAGGACCGGAAATACGTCACCAATCAGAAAACGTTTTTAGAAACAAACAATATAACTCATCATTACTCGTAAAATATTCATCCTACACAACTAAAAACATAGATGCATATATTTTGAAATATTTTTATTTTATTATTTCATTTTTATTAAAAAAAAAAATAAGTCTTCAATGTAAAATGGTGAATAGCTCCAGAAGTTCCAGTGGGGTGGCGCCCTAGCGCCCCCTATTGGCCGGTCGCCCCTGGTGTTAACTGATTTTGTGTTTCTTGAAGCATACGGGACGTACGGAGCTGGAGGCTTGGCGGGGTTTGGACCTGGTGGATATGGTGCTGGTCCCGGAGGTTATGGGACTGGACCTGGAGGCTATGGAGGGCAGGCTGGAAGCAGAGCCTTTGGTGGTTCCGGAGGCGTTGCGACTACTGGAGTGGGAGTTGGTCCTGGAGGTGTAGCAGCTGGCCAAGTCGACAGTGGACTGAGAGGACATGGTGGTGGTGTAAGACCTGATGGTAAGCATGCGGTCTGATTTTTTAACAATATTTGGATTTAAAATTTGCCAAATTAGTTGAAGCTGAATGGCTGCATGTTTACTCTTCATCTTAATCAGGTTCTCGATATGGCACAAGTCTAGGGACTGGCAAACCCCCAAAAAGTATGACAGCGATGAGAAGACACAGATGCATGCACAAATGAAATTTCATGGAGACAAATAAAACAAAACTATATTTTTTGTGTGTTTTAGGTTATGGAGCAGGAGCTCTTGGTACTGGAACAGGGCCTGGCAGTTATGGAACTGGACCAGGCAGTTTTGGTCCAGGTGGCTTTGTGCCTGGCAACTTTGGACAAGGTGGACTCGGGTCTGGCACTGCTGGCACTGGACTGGGTGGTGCCGGCACAGGACCAGGTAATTTTGGACCAGGCGGTACTGGTACAGGACTATATGGACCTGGTGGAGCACGGACCAATCCTGGAGTTTATACGGGTGGAAGTCAAGGACTGGGAGCACGAAAACCACCAAAAACTGGTATTCGTTTTTTAAAACTAAAGAACATTTAGTAAATAATTACTAAGATGTACATTCTAACCATTAAATTCTGTGGACAGGTTATGGACCGTCATTGGGGGGTGCTGGCTATGGACAAGGTAAGAATATTTAAAGTTTGAATGCTGTTTATTTATATTTTTATTTTGTAGTTGTCAGTTGCTTGAAAAAATCTAAGTATTTAAAACTCATAACACATTTGAAAAGACATGCAGAATAAGTACCGGTATAATAACGGTGAATAGCAAGGGGAAAGTTTGTATTCTTAATATTTGCATTGATTCTGTCTGACTTTTCGTGCAAGTAATTTTCTTTTTCATTATAAAGCAACAGCCTGGTCAGAAAGTGTGAAAAAAAAATGTCTAAAGGTAGACTGTCCATCCATCCATCCATCTTCTTCCGCTTATCCGGGGTCGGGTCGCGGGGGTAGCAGCCTAAGTAGGGAGGCCCAGACTTCCCTCTCCCCAGCCACTTGGAGCAGCTCCTCTGGGGGAATCCCAAGGCGTTCCCAGGCCAGCCGAGAAACATAGTCCCTCCAGCGCGTCCTGGGTCTTCCTCTGGGTCTCCTCCCGGTGGGACATGCCCGGAACACCTCACCAGGGAGGCGTCCAGGAGGCATCCTAACCAGATGCCCGAGCCACCTCAACTGGCTCCTCTCGATGTGGAGAAGCAGCGGCTCTACTCCAAGTCCCTCCCGGATGACTGAGCTTCTCACCCTATCTCTAAAGGCCGAGATACACTCGAGCGTCCTCACGATACGCCTATACGCAGCGTACGTACGTCAAGGCAAAAGCGTAGCCCCGCGTAGCCCCTCAGGGCACGTACGCGCAAAAGTTTTTTTTTACATACGCATACGCGATGCGCGGTGTCTGAACATAAACTTCCCCGGCGCCGGACTGTTTTGTATGTTACACAAATGAAATAAATTCCCCTTCTTTATCGCTGATCGGGCCTTTTCTTTTGTTTTTTTGCCTAAAGTCAAGTAATCACTTCTTCCTCCGTTCACTCCATGAATGAAATGAATGAATTCAGGTCCTACCTGGGTGCGCGATGTTTTAAATATCCCTGGTGGGCTGTGTGCTGCAGGAAAAGCACTCCCTGTTATTATTTTTATTTCTGAGAGAACTTTTTACAACATATATAGTAGAAACACCGCATGAACACCGCCGCGGTCTTCAGCGAGCTACATGAGCTGGCTGTCAATCATTTCAGTAGGCGTGTCAGCAAGTGACCAATCAGCGAGCTCAGTTGAGTCCCCTCCGTGCGCAGCTGCTCATATTACAACAAGGAGAAAGTTTCTGAAGTATAGCAGCAAAACACATGCGCACAAAATGCGCGCGTAGAGTGGCGTACCTGAGGACGCATGAGTGTATCTCGGGCTTAAGGGAGAGTCCAGCCACCCTGCGGAGAAAACTCATTTCAGCCGCTTGTATCCGAGATCTTGTTCTTTCGGTCATAACCCAAAGCTCATGACCATAGATGAGGGTGGGAACGTAGATCGATCGGTAAATTGAGAGCTTTGCCTTTTGACTCAGCTCTCTCTTCACCACGACAGACCGGTACAGCGCCCGCTTCACTGCGGACGCTGCACCTATCCGCCTATCGATCTCACGCTCCAGTTTTCCCTCATTCGTGAACAAGATCCCGAGATACTTAAACTCCTCCACTTGGGGCAGGACCTCCTCCCCGACCCGGAGAGGGCATGCTACCCTTTTCCGGCTCAAGACCATGGCCTCGGATTTGGAGGAACTGATCCTCATCCCGGCCGCATCACACTCGGCTGCAAACCGCTCCAGTGAAAGTTGTAAATCACGAACTGATGAAGCCAGTAGGACCACATCATCTGCAAAAAACAGAGAAGCGATTCTAAGGTCACCAAAACGGATCCTCTCAACACCTTGGCTGCGCCTAGAAATTCTGTCCATAAAAGTTATGAACAGAATCGGTGACAAAGGGCAACCTTGGCGGAGTCCAACTCTCACCGGAAACGAGCCTGACTTACTGCCGGCAATGCGGACCAAGCTCTGACACCGGTCGTACAGGGACCTAACAGCCCATATCAATGGGCCTGGTACCCCATACTCCCGGAGTACCCCCCACAGAACCCCCCGAGGGACGCGGTCGAATGCCTTCTCCAAGTCCACAAAGCACATGTAAACTGGTTGGGCAAACTCCCACGCACCCTCCAGGACCCTGCTGAGGGTGTAGAGCTGGTCCAGTGTTCCACGACCAGGACGAAAACCACACTGCTCCTCCTGAATCCGAGGTTCGACTATCCGACGGACCCTCCTCTCCAGAACCCCTGAATAGACCTTACCAGGGAGGCTTAAGAGTGTGATCCCCCTATAGTTGGAACACACCCTACGGTCCCCCTTTTTGAATAGGGGAACCACCACCCCAGTCTGCCAATCCAAGGGAACTGCCCCCGATGTCCACGCGATATTGCAGAGTCGCGTAAGCCAACACAACCCTACAACATCCAGAGCCCTAAGGAACTCCGGGCGAATCTCATCCACCCCCGGAGCCTTGCCACCGCGGAGCTTTTTAACCACCTCGGCGACCTCAGCACCAGAGATCGGAGAACCCGACCCAAAGTCCCCAGGCTCCGCTTCCTCAGTGGAAGACGTGCCAGTAGGATTGAGGAGGTCTTCGAAGTATTCCGCCCACCGACTCACAACATCCCGAGTTGAGGTCAGCAGCACGCCACCCCCACCATAAATGGTGTTGGTCGCGTACCTCTTTCCCCCCCTGAGACGCCGGATGGTGGACCAGAATCGCCTCGAAGCCGTACGGAAGTCATTCTCCATGGCCTCTCCGAACTCCTCCCACGCCCGAGTTTTTGCCTCAGCAACCACCCGAGCCGCATGCCGCTTGGACTGCCGGTACCTATCAGCTGCTTCCGGGGTCCCACAAGCCAAAAAGGCCCAATAGGACTCCTTCTTCAGCCTGACAGCATCCCTCACTGCCGGTGTCCACCACCGGGTTCGAGGGTTGCCACCACGACAAGCACCAACAACCTTGCGGCCACAGCTCCGATAAGCTGCCTCGACAATAGAGGCGCGGAACACGGCCCACTCGGACTCCATGTCCCCCGCCTCCCTCGGAACGTGTTCAAAGCTCTCCCGGAGGTGGGAGTTAAAGCTCCGTCTTACGGGAGACTCTGCCAGACGTTCCCAGCAGACCCTCACAATACGTTTGGGTCTGCCAGGTCTGACCGGCATCCTCCCCCACCATCGGAGCCAACTCACCACCAGGTAGTGGTCAGTTGACAGCTCCGCCCCTCTCTTCACCCGAGTGTCCAAGACATGCGGCCGCAGATCAGATGAGACGACAACAAAGTCGATCATCGAACTGCGACCTAGGGTGTCCTGGTGCCAAGAGCACATATGGACACCCTTATGCTTAAACATGGTGTTCGTTATGGACAATCCATGACGAGCACAGAAGTCCAATAACAGAACACCACTCTGGTTCAGATCAGGGGGGCCGTTCCTCCCAACCACACCCCTCCAGGTCTCACTGTCATTGCCCACGTGAGCGTTGAAGTCCCCCAGTAGAACAAGGGAGTCCCCAGGAGGCGCACTCTCCAATACCCCCTCCAAGGACTCCAAAAAGGGTGGGTAGTCTGAGCTGCCGTTTGGTGCATAGGCACAAACAACAGTCAGAGCCCGTCCCCCCACACGTAGGCGAAGGGAGGCTACCCTCTCGTTCACCGGGGTGAACCCCAACGTACAGGCACCAAGATGGGGGGCAACCAGTATGCCCACTCCTGCTCGGCGCCTCTCACCAGGGGCAACTCCAGAGTGGAAGAGTGTCCAACCCCTCTCAAGGAAACTGGTTCCAGAGCCAGAGCCATGCGTTGAGGTGAGTCCGACTATTTCTAGTCGGAACTCTCAACCTCACACACTAGCTCAGGCTCCTTCCCCACCAGAGAGGTGACATTCCATGTCCCAATGGCCAGCTTCTGTAGCCGAGGATCAGACCGCCAGGGTCCCCGCCCTCGGCCACCACCCATCTCACATTGCACCCGACCCCTTTGGCCCCTCCCACAGGTGGTGAGCCCATGGGAAGGGGGACCCACATCTAAGGTAGACTGTATTAACTAAAAATAGAGTTACCTGCTGGTTGTTCAACTGACTGGTCACTCACTTCACCATGTCCATCTGAAGAGAAGTTCCTCAGCGTGACCTCAGAAAAAACAAGGAATACCTTCAGGAGGATTAATCCTCACAAAGCCATCAGCCCACAACATCCCAAGGAGGGTGCTGAGGGACTGTGCCGATCAGCTCTGCGAGGTGCTGGCCGACATCTTTAACTCCTCCCTCACCCTAGAAACTGTTCCCACCTGCCTGGAGGTCCGCCACCATCATCTCAGTTCCTAAAAGCTCTGCAGTGACTGGTCTGAATGACTACCGGCCAGTAGTCCTCACCCCGATAGTCACTAAATGCTTCAAAAGACTCGGCATGGCTCACATCTAAAGCTACAATCGACATCAGCGAGGACCTTCACCTGTATGCATACCGCAAGAATCAAGCTACAGAAGACGTCATCTCCTCTGGTCCACACTGCTCTCACCCACCTGGAGCAGAAGGACTCTTACATACTCTTTGTGGACTTCACATCTGCCTTCAACACCATGATCCCCCAGACCCTGATGGACAAACTATTCACACTAGGACTAAGCCCCTCTCTATGCAACTGGGTCCTGGATTTTTGAACAAACAGACCACAGTCAGTGAGGATCCACAACTTCTCCTCCTTCACCATAACCCTCAGCACTGGCTCCCCTCAGGGCTGTGTGTTGAGCCCCCCTCCTGTTCACTCTGCTCACATATGACTGTGCACCTACCCATCCAGGCTACCATATTTTACAGTTTGCAGACGATACAGCGGTGGTTGGATGCATCACAAACAATGAGTCCGACTACAGACAGGAGGTGGAACACCTGGAGAGCTGGTGCAGGAAGAACAACCTCCACATCGTGAAAAAGATTAAGGAGGTGATTGTGGATTTCAGAAGGAGAACACTCCTCCATGCACATAGGAGGATCTGCAGTGGAAGTGGTCTCCAGAGACAAGTACTTGAGTGTGCACCTGAAAGACAACCTCATCTGGGGCAACAACACCACCAGCCTGATCAAGAAAGCTCATCAGACTCTACTTCCTCAGGTGGCTGAGACGAGCTGGTCTGAGTAGCCCAGTCCTCACCTCCTTCTACAGGTGTGTAGTGGAGAGCATCCAGTGCTCCAGCATCAACGTGTGGCATGGAGGATGCACAGCTGCAGAAAGGAAAGCTTTGCAGAGAGTGGTGAAGGCTGCACAGAAGGCTGTTGGAGTCAGTCCCCCCACCATCTACACCTCCAGATGCAGGAAGAGGGCCACCTGCATCATGAAGGACCCCGCTCATCCAGCACACATCTGGGCAGCCGATTATCCATGCTGCTGATTTCTTACCTTAAGCTGCTGTATTCATACCCATCTGCTCACTATATAGACTCATGTTCATGCTGCTGTTTAATTCACCATATTATATTACATTATTATTATTGTTTAGTATATATCTTAGATCCTTGTATACGGTTTCTTATACTTTATACTTTTGCTATTTTGGGGTATAACTGGGACCTTAAGTACACAGTTTCGTTCCACCTCACATACCACGTGATGCGAATGACAATAAAGAACATTGAACCTTCAAAAGATGGAAAGGATTGGTTGTGGTACAGAAGTAGTGTAGCTGGTTTAGGACTGGAAACTCACAGATTGAACTCCCCTCCATTCCTACATGTTGTGGTGTCCTTGAGCAACACACACCTATTACCTACCTGCTCCCTGGGCAGCTGACGTAGCTGCATTCTGCTCCACCTGAGTGTATCTCACCTGTGATGGGTCAAATGCAGAGCACAAATTCTGTCATTGTACCGGAGCATACAATGACAAAATAGCACTTTAACTTAATGTGTAAATGCAGGACATCATTTACAATTGAAAAGGTTTCGTGCTGTTTTAAACATTAGATTAAAAAGATTATCTAGAACAGACTACTGTATTTTTAAGTTGTAAAGGTAATGATCATTTGTTGAGTAAAGCTCTGCAGACTGATGTACAAATCCTAACAAGATTATTTAAAATCTGCTGCTGTTTTCCAGGTGCTGGAGCTGGCAGATATGGACCTGATGGTGCTGGCACAGGGACTGGATTTGGACCAGGTGGTGCTGGCACAGGGACTGGATTTGGACCTGGCGGTGCTGGCACAGGGACTGGATTTGGACCTGGCGGTGCTGGCACAGGGACTGGATTTGGACCTGGCGGTGCTGGCACAGGGACTGGATTTGGACCTGGTGGTGCTGGCACAGGGACTGGATTTGGACCTGGTGGTCTCGGAATTGGATTTGGACCCAGTGGCCAAACATTTGGAAAAAGAAAACCTTCTAAATCTGGTATGTAGGACACGTGAAAATAGAACAATAACAAAAATGACATGAATGCAAATATTAAATTTATGGAACAATCATTTGACTAAATATTTTACTTTTCTTTTTCCCAGGAGGTGCTGGAATAGGAGGCGTTGGCCCTGGTGGTTTTGGGACAGGAGGCTTCGGACCTGGTGGTGCTGGGGCAGGAACTGGGGGCTTTGGTCCTGGTGGTGCTGGCACAGGAACTGGCTTCGGACCTGGTGGTGTTGGGACAGGAACTGGGGGCTACGGACCAGGTGGTGCTGGGACAGGAACTGGGGGCTACAGACCTGGTGGTGCTGGGGCAGGAACTGGGGGCTACGGACCAGGTGGTGCTGGGGCAGGAACTGGGGGCTACGGACCTGGTGGTGCTGGGGCAGGAACTGGGGGCTACGGACCTGGTGGTGCTGGGGCAGGAACTGGGGGCTACGGACCTGGTGGTGCTGGGGCAGGAACTGGGTTTGGACCTGGCGGCCAAACATTAGGAAAACAAAAGCCTTCTAAGTCTGGTACGTCAGATACACACAAGCTATCAATGATTTAAACCCATGATCAGATAAAAATGACTGTTTGTTGCATTGTTTTAAAGTTCATTGATGAACATTCTTTTGACTTTCTTTCCAGGTTATGTTGGACCTGGTTATGGAGCAGGTGGGTTTGTTTGTTCATTAATTTGCTCATGCTTACTGTAATGTTAATTATTGCCATTGGTGAGTTTGTTTTATTTAAACAATTTTTTGTTCTAGTAGGAAGCTTAGGAGGAGGAGCAGGTCCTGGAGGAGCAGGAGCTAGACCTGGTGGCTTTGGGCCCGGAGGATATGGTCCAGGTGGCACTGGAGCAGGTCCTTCTCTATATGGTCCAGGAGGTGCTGGAACTGGTGGCTTTGGTCCAGGAGGAGCTGGAAGCCTGCCAGGGGGGGTTGGACCTGGTGGGGGTGTTGGATATGGACCCAGTGGCCAAACACTTGGATCAAGAAAGCCTGCTAAGTCTGGTTATGGTTCTTCTATGGGTGGAACTGGTTACGGGCCAGGTAAAATATTCTAATACAGTGTACTGTATACTGTATAATAAATATAACAATGAATATTTAGATATTTTTACTCATGTTGCTAGTTGTTACTACTTTTAGGACTGACAAAACTTTGAAGGTTGAGAAATCTGAAAGGCTTATCATTTATCTATATAACATAATACAGTATATCTATCTAATATATA
>JBBPBX010001940.1:9960-48335 GCA_038048925.1 Garcialebias charrua | reverse complement strand
ACTGACTGTGACTGCACAACACTGGCTAAAGCCACGGGTTTCTGATTATCTTGTTTATTCTTATTTAGTCTAGACCTTAAATTCCGAGGACATTCATTTTTCCAGTGTCCCGTCTCATGACAATAGTTACAGGTTGAGTCTGCTTTATAATTCAAAGTAGGATCCCATCTAGTTTTACTAGGGAACCATTCATGGTGGGATTCCTTAGGGCTATGACCCTCTTTCATGTTATAATCCCTCACAGCTTTATGCGTTAAAACATATTCATCTGCTAAAACAGCAGCTTTAGCTGCTGTTTTTACATTATGTTCATTAACATATGTGGCAACCCGATGTGGAATAATGTTCTTAAACTGTTCCAACACCATCAACTCACAAAGGGATTTCAAATCATCCACACCCTCTGCTGATAACCAACGATAGAACTGTGTGTTTAACTCTCTGACAAGATCTGTGTTTGTCTGTTGTTCAGTCTTCCTGTAGTTCCTAAATTGTTGCCTATAATATTCAGGAACCCGTTCATAAGCTTTCAAAACAGCTTCTTTAACAGACTTGTACACCTTCCTTTCAGCTGAAGGTAATGAAACATAAGCTTCTTGGGCCTTACCCACCAGCACACTTTGCAGTAGAATGGAGCAATCTGGATCACTCCAGTCATTGTCCTCTGCCATGTCCTCAAACAAAGAGAAAAACACATCAGGATCATGTTCATTAAATTTAGGTAACAGCTTCAACATGTTAACCAAGTTACGTCCAGAAGACCCATCACCAACTTGAGACAGATTAAGAGTTCCACCACTTAACCTGCCCTCAGACCTCAACTTCAGATGCTCAGCTTCCAGAGATAATTTCTTAAGCTCCAACTCATGTGCATATGTCAACCTCTTTTCTTCATGTTCACGTGCTAACCTCTTTTCTTCCTGTGCTAACTTCTTTTCCTCAAGTTCACGTGCTAACCTCTTTTCTTCAAATTCATGTTCACGTGCTAATCTCCTGTCTTCCTGTTCAAGTTCACGTGCTAACCTCCTCTCTTCCTGTTCACGTGTCAACCTCCTTTCTTCCTGTTCATGTGCCAGCCGTAACTTTTCCAACTCAAACTTCATTTCAACCTCAGATCTTTTAAATTGAAACATTAATTGAGAATCTTGAGTTACGGTTGAATCCAAAGATTCCTCATCCGACTTAGAGGCACCAGTTAACGGATCTGCACCACCGGAAGTAATGTCTGTTATATCAGCATCTGAAAGAGAAATAGTAAAGACATTCAATTTTACAAGATTGGCTTTTAAAAAACCTTTAGCTGGGGTAACCTCAATCCTTTTGCAGCTTCAAAATCAATTTTAAAGTGTTCAGCTACCTGACGAATCTGCTCCTTAGTGAGCTTTTCCAAAAGTTCTAAAGTTGGGGAAGCCAAAAAAGAACTCACAATATCCATTTTAACAAACCAAACTTCAACAGCTAGTCAAACACCAAATACCAAATTCCAACAGCTAGTCAGATACCAAATACCAAATTCTTTGTCCAACCACTATAAAGAAATGCATGACTGGTGCAAACAAATGGCAAATCTCCATTTTCCTACAGCTAACTAAATGAAAAAAAAAATAACTAACCTTAGCCTAGTCTTCAGGCCTTCCTCCAAGAGCCAAGGTAGCCAAAGCAGTTGAAGCACCAAAATGCCACTGGCAGCAAATCCCTCCAGGCCAAAACCTCTCAGGCAACAACCAGGGCGGTGCCCTCAGCCCAGAATCCAGCCCAAAAATAACAAACAAAAACAACAAACAGGGTCGACTAAAAATGGAGTAGCCAAAACAACAAACACCAGTCAGCACTCACTTATTTTAACCAGCAAGACATTCCTCCCCCCTCAAATAGAAAGCTCACAAAATACCAAAACAAAAATCCTCATGGGCCTCCAAGCAAACACACCACATCAAAAGGAAGACCAAAACCGACAAAAAACCAATCAAGGCAACCAAGTAGGGAAAAAAAAAAACATAAGGTTCAGCGTAAGACGAGCCCCCACAATGTTACGTCCACCAGGCTCATTTGGTGGGGTAACATTAAAGGAGACCACACAAGGATTTCTGATTAACTAAAAAAAGTATTTATTAAATTATTTTAGAGCAAAGAAACCAAGAAAAATGAATACCTGCTAGATAAATGAATAAATGAATGCCTAAAATGAGAAACCCAAAATGATTACTGTAGACAAAACTCACCAACACCAACCATAAGGTACAAACCAAACCAAAATGGTGTTCTGAGGAGGAGGAAGGGGGAAAAGCCTGCTTCCTGCTGCATGCATGGCAGCTTAAATAATAGGAGTGCACCAATCAGGGCAACACAAAACACCTGCAGAAGGCCTGTCTCCAGAACCATAACAGAAAAAAGAGGGAAAAAACCACTGCAGCCGTAACAGCTGCTCATGGAGTACATTCTAGAATAGACTATTTTTTAACAAAGGTAGATGACAAACAGAGTGAAGGAATGCAGGATAGGGGCGGCAGATGTTTCTGATCATAACCCAATTTATTTAGAGGTCCGTTTGGGTAACAGGAAGCGAAATACGGTGTGGAGACTGAACGTGGGAATATTAAACAGTGAACAGCAGAAAGAGAAGATAAAAGCAGAAATAAAGCAATATAATGAGGAAAACAACAACGGAACGGTAGACCCGACAATAATATGGGATGCCTTGAAGGCAGTCATCAGGGGAAAGCTAATAGCTGCAACTGCGCTGGATAAAAAACTTAAATTACAGACATACAGGGCAAATACGGAAAGACTTAGGGAACTAGAACAGGAGTACCAGCAAACAAAAGACCCAACAATATATCAAGAAACCAAGGTGGTAAAAGACAAAATAAACGATATACTAACAGGAGAGATTGAAAAAAGAAGTACATTTCTGAAACAAAATTATTATGAAGCAGGTTCAAGGGCAGCTAAACTGTTAGCTAAACGGATACGTAAGCAGCAAACACTCAATTCGATATATAAAATTAAAAACCCATATACAGGAGAACTAACGGATAATCCAGAAGAAATAGAGGAGATTTTCCGAGAGTTTTATGAAAAACTATATACACAGCCTGAATTCCCACATGAAGAGGAAATGAGAACATTTTTAAATGCATTAGATCTTCCAACAATTGGCAAATTACAAAATGAGACACTGACAGCAGCAATCACAATAGAGGAAGTGAAAGAGGCAATAAATACATTAAGAAATAACAAGTCGCCTCGTCCAAGCACACAATAGTAAATAAACTAAACAGTTTAAACTATAATAGTTGCTAAAAGAAACCGTTCCAACTAGAACTTAAAAACGCTAAGTCTAAAAACCCACAACAAAAAAACTAACCTTAACAACCGTTTAAATCTGCAAGATTTAATTGACATCGGTTATAAAGCTAAGACCTGTTTTTCTTGTGTGTGACACGTTGGAATCTGACGACAGGAGTGAGTTGAAGCAGTAAAATGTTGTTTTCTAGTTGCTTAATTGCTATTTTTGTTGTTATTGAAGTTTGGTGTTGTTTTCTGAACACTCCCAGCCAAAAGAGGTTTTGTATTAATGTTAGTTAAGGACTTAGTTAATTAACTATGCCAACATGCAGTTTCATTTTGTTAAAAAACTCAATAATTGAAGAGTCATTGTAGATTAATGCTACTTAAGGTACTATAATCTACACTGATTTCACAATCATTTAAGTAGAACCGATTCGATCGTTTCCATTCTAGATTACCTATTCATTTTTGATGAGTCTCGCCATAGACTTCAAAATTTATAGGGAATACCAAATCTTGCGTCGTTCGTCTAAAAGGACAACAGACATTTAGACCATACTATATTTTCTTTTCTATTTTAGTTTAACTTTAAGCTAAGTTATGAATGGAGGAATAGTTTGGAAGAAGAGGCCTTCGTTACAGAAGCCCTCCTGAACCTTCGATAGGTATAGATCCCTATATATGATTTTTACAGCATTGATCCACCCCTTAATTGGTAATTGTAGCTGATCTAAACCATGATAGCTTACATACCAGGTGCATATAGGTAAGGCTAATGTAAAATCCCAATCATAAGCCCACCTAAAACCACATAATTGCATGACACATAGAACCAGAGTGGCACGGACTGGAAACCAACCAGCCTTCAACCTTCGATGTGGGGACCTGCAACTCCAACGTTGGTCTTCAACCTTCATCCAAGGGTCGCCTCCTCTGCATCAATCGAGGGATCCCCTCTACATGCTGATAAAAACAATTGTTGCTGATGAAATCAACAACTCTAATCGTTATGGAATTACCGCTATGGAATTACCGCTGTGGATTATAAGACTTTGTTTTCCAAGGGATTACAGCCTCAATTTTCCAAAGGATCAAAAGCTTACCGCAGTGGGATTACCTGCGAACAGTGTGGAATTTCCAAAATCATTATGGAATTATAATATTTTGATTTTCTCCCACTTGCTGGATTACATCAAGATCAGAGACATTTGGTGGTATCTTCATGTTTTATACTTTTCATACTTTTGAGTGTGGAAAAATGATTGTGTTATATGTAGTGATATAGGCCTCTGTCTTGACCTTCAAGTACACCTCTCCACATCTCTCTGAAACTCTAAGTGTTACACCTTCTTGAAGCCCTCAAGGAGACAAATTGACACTTATATTTTTTACAATTATTATGAATTAATGGACACTAATTAATCAGATTGAACTTTCTCTTTAATGTGTGTTAATTCAGAATTGATCTACAGTATATTTTTGTCATTTTTAATGATGATCTGTTACTTGCATGACTGTGACCTTCTGCTGGTTTTATTTCTGCAAAAGCAAGCAGACTCTGTCGCTAAGGCAGAAGTCAGGGTAAGAGCTGTTCTCTTCCTTCTCTTGTTTTGTCTTCAAGCTAGACTCAACAGGACAGTCCACCTGGTCGTTTATGTAAACAGTTTTCCTGTTGTCCGTCAAGAGTCTTTCTGCCTATGGAATTAAACTTCCATCTTTTATTTTGTTAAAACCAGCCAATAGTTATTAAGGAGGTGGTTCAGATCCCGCCTCCCTATAAATGGGCACTTCCTGCATTTGCCTTTAGAGTTTTTGGAGGAGAACGAACTGACAACCTGCTTCTCCCCTGTGAAAAGCTGGAGACGGCCCGGTCATGTGTCAACGACCCACGTCTCCGCTGAGATCATAGTAAAGCCTTATTGTGATCCTTTCACTCATTTTCTGAAAGAATTTGTTTTCTGAAGTTTATTTTGAAAGTTCAGCCAGTAGCTGGTCCTGTTTCCTGCCGGTGAAAGCGTGCTCCTGGCTCGTCTGATCTAGTCATACACGCCCGAAGTCAACTGGACCTCAACGGGACAACACAGTCCGTTGGTGTCCACAAACTTCTCAGTCCTCACCTCCAAGGGACTATCGTCACCAGGTAAAGAGGCGTTGCTTGTATGCTACACGTGTCGGAGGCACAGCACAGATCCGTATGGGAAGGTGCCACTCTGGTTGTTTCAAATAATTAATTTCAGTTAACTTAGCTTTCATCTTCTTCCTCCTATTTCTTCTTTTCATAAGCAATTAATCTGTCAAGTAATGTGCCAACAGTTAAGTTTAAATTGTCTGTTTGTTTTAATTTGAATTCTTGTCAACGTAGTTATTAAATCAGAGCTAATATCGATACAAATGTTTAATGTAATTTTTGTGATAGTTTCAATAAAAGGTCTATTTTTTTGGTAGACCAATATAAATTGAAGTCTCCTGTGAAGTTACATTTCTGGCTAATCACATCGTTAGATTTGTTGATTTAATCTGAAAAAGTTGAGACCCCGTTTAACTGATGGTAAGTTTGAGACAGTCTAAAACCTGCTCAAATCTATCATCTAATCTATAGGTAAGTCAGTAAACTGACCTCGTTTGTGTTTAATTACACAAACGGCCTATAGATTCCTTTACATATTGGTGGCCGCGTACGGTCTTCTGAAAGATTAAATTGATAAGTTGTTTTTGTAGCCTAAGTGCTCATAACGTGTTGGCTTAGTTTTGCATCCTGGTTTTGGGCTTATAAGAATAGTTCTGGCTGGTGGAGTGTCCGGGAGTTGCTGATCGTGGCATTGTCTGGATTATTTGCCGATGGAATTATTTTATATTTCACATTTCGACGTCTGTTTGAAGCTGCTGAGTGATAAATGTTTTGTCTGTGCTTGTGAGACGTTTCATTACGTGTCGCGAGGCTGCATGCATTTTTCATTGTGGTGACCGCCGTGTCACGATCCTGCTTCATTCTATTACATCTGCGATTTATTGTTGAAGGTCTGTTTCACACATATGCTGCTCCATTAAGTGCCTTTTTCTGTTACAACGTGTGTTAGCCGAGGTTCGGGAAAAACCCACTCCGCTGTTGGTCCGGATGTGTTCTGGTTCCGTTTGACGTAAAGTCCGTTTGTTGTACACAGTTAGCGTGCTGCCTTCTTTGGAAGGCGGGGGTTAGCCTGGTTGTGCTTTAGCTCATTGACAGTATTTTCTGCGGTGTAAAAATACGTTTATTTTGTGAAAGAAGAGTCTAGAACCTTGGGTCGAGCTGTAATGCTAAACGGTGCAGAGACAAGATGGCTGCTTAAAACGCTGTGATTGGTCCATTGTGTGTCGCGTTCAAGAACGTTGGTTTCTGTAGACTCTGGTTGTCAGATTCATTTTTGCACACATTTCTGACGGTTTATCTGTGTTGTTTGAGTTCTATGCACGTGATATCGTCGAAGACTGGCTTAACCGCGGTGTTTTGCGATATTTATGACTGTTTTAGAACGTTGAAAAGTCCGTTCCTCGCTAGAGTTCAAAAGACCGCAGGTCCGTGAACGCACCGCTCGAACGGCACGTCGCATGTGGGCGGCGTTAGGTTTGGAAGACACAATTTCCCATGAACACTTGGGTTTTAGAACTACAGTTCTGTCTTCGCTGTGATTGGTCGATTACGCTGTAAGTGTTGACGCTTGCGCAGTGGGTGAAGCCCCCGCTCCTCGTCAAATTTCACTTGCTGCTGCTTGTCCCAGACACGTTTCAGGCTTGTTTGTCCATTACTGTCATTGAAAAGACTGTTTAAACGCGGTGTTTTTGTGATTTTGATGGGTGGATTGAGTCTGTTGCTCTGTTGACTGCCGATCGCCATGTGACCAGGTCACGTGACGCTGGGAGCTGCAGCTCCTTGGAAGGCCCGATTTTTTTTTTCTTTTAAACGCAGTTTAAAATGTTTCACAGTCCAACCGATTTTCCTCACATAATTTCATTTTGGTGAGAAAGGGGATACTAGAGTTTTGTCACGTCAGGGCTCTGGGCTTTCTGATTTGCTGTTTTTGATCCGTACAATTTGAAATATTGTACTCACAGCACACTTTTCGTTTGATTTTCACATAAAATCAAATGTTGATGGCAGAACAGTTACATGTCTGTTTTTTGATAAAACTTGACACTTTTATCATTGATCCTGTGCAAAACTAGCTCTCTGTCCCTGTTTTGTTTTAAACTGCAAGGTTAAAATAACACACATGAGGCGTCCTTTGTTTTGATTTTCGCAAAAATCTCACAACGACAGCCGTTTTTGTTTGACCTTGTCACAGGTCGACAAATGAATAGGAATCACTGATTTTTTATTTAATTTCACATCTTGGCATCACATGGTGAGACTGTCCACTGTGATATAAGACCGACTGTCCTTGATTTTTCACAGAAAATCAGTAAAAAGATGGACGTTCTAACAGGTGCATCCTTTGATAGGCACTTAGCTGCAAAGAACGTCCTTCAGGAACCAGGTGAACATCCCCTGGTGTTTTACGACAGGCTCCTCTCTGTTTACACAGGGAATAAAACTGTACCTGGAATAGAGGAAGATGTGGAGTTTAAAAGACGGTTCACTTTGAATCTGATACCGTTCATAATGAAATGTGTTCGCTTCAATGTTAATTGCGAAGAGAGTACCATGGCAGAAATTAAACAATGTGCTGTGGAATTTTTTGACATGCTCGAACGACGGAAAACACCCTTAGTGGTGTGCCCAGGTCAAAAGGTCACATCCCACTCGCAGGAAGTAGAAGAGGTTCCCTCTCCTTCAAAGTGCGAGAGGACTCAGGTCCCTCATGATAACAAACAACAGATCAGTTCCAGCTGGACCAGTGACTCAGATCGGTTCACAGGAGGTTCTTCTGCCCCTGCCCCTCAGGTTGAAAACCTTGAGATGAGCAGTGAACCACACGAGGTAGGTGTTCGCTCTCTAGATGAACACAGATGGTTCGGATCGAACCAACAGAGTTCTCTCATGGATCTCACAATGGGTGAGATTCGAAGGCGGTTGCATGGACACTGTGAACCATTGAAAAATGGTCTGTCCCGACATGTACCCACGAGAAGCGGCCCTCCTGCCCCTGCCCCTCGAACTGCACAGTTTGAGACATGCAATGAGTCACACATGCTCCAGATTATGGAAACGGCGCCTCCGCGCGAGAACGTGACTGAGGTTGTGAGTTGTTTGTCAAATGATTTGAATGTTACAGTGGTTGACCAAGCTGACACAACGTATGACGTTGTCCTTGATGATAACACAAACAACCTTGTTCCACCTGATGAAGCGACGCGCAGCACTGCCTTTTGCAACAACTCAGTGCACACAGTTGACAACAACAACGTCAACACTGACATAAATGCTGACAGCAAACAAATTGCTGATGATCAGCGTCCTGAAAGTCCAGATGCTGACAGCAAACAAATTGCTGAAAATCCACATCCTGAAGGTCATGAGGCAGACAGCCATCATGATGCTGACAGCGACGACGATTACACAGACAGAGTCACACGTACACAGACACGTGTGGAAAAACCTGAACGGTTTCTGTGTCACTTTGTAAGAAGGGGTAAAGCTAAGAGAGCTTACCTCCCACTCACATTGGAAGGGGTCCTAGAGCAAGAAGCGCTCCTGGTTAGCGGCTCAGACGTGTCTATCATGTCAGCCGAACTGTTTGAGGAGCTAAGGACCGCCGCTAACGATGTTGGCAGGCAAATACCCTTTGTGAAATACACTTATGGTGAGCAACAAGGCCTCGCAAAGACGAGTACAACCCTAATAGCCATGGTTCACATGCAGATTGGCGAAATGTCACTATACCACCCGGTATATGTGTCTGAACTTGACTCACTCCAGGCTCCATTTGTGGTTGGCCAAGATTTTATAAATCGCTTTGAAGCGATTATAAATTATGGCAATCAGACAATGTGGGCCACAGTGAGCAGTCCACTGCCAATCGTGGTACCTCCCCAAGGTCAGGACACTGACTGTCTAACAACAGGTACCGCTGAGGTCACATGGGATTCCCCAACCGAGACCACGAGCCCGGTAAGTGAACCTTCATATACAGGTGAGACAGAGGAGACTCAACAGGTGGACCAGACTCTGGACCAACACGAGAACCTCCTCTGCGAGCTGACACCTTCAGCACTCACTGAGCGTTACCTACCACCGGTAGAAGAGGGTGTGGAGATCCAAGGGTCCCACACCGATGACGCTGTACTGTCCTGTGGGACAGGTAATTCGGCAAACAGCCAAGCTTTCAGTGAAGTCTTGGTTCAAGGACATCTGAGCCCACAAGGTGACAGTCTACTACACGCTGACAGTCACTTGGACTTCATTGTTACAGATTTTGAGGACCCCTCCTCAAACAAAAGGGGGGCAGACTCACACTTCCTACCACAGGTAGAGGACGGTGTAGAGGTCCACGGATCACGCACCGAGAACGCTGTGCTGTCCTCTGGGACAGGTAATTCAGTTATCATCCAGGCTTTCAATGAAACCTTGGTTCAAGAGCATTTGAATCTAGAACTACTCAGCGATGACATAGTTCTGACAGACTCAAAGAGCACCTCTTCTTTCATGAAGTGGGAAGACATTCATCACAACGACAGAGACACGCCTGCGTAAGGTAAGGTAAGGTAAATGGTTTTCAGAATCTGTTGGAATCCTGGCAAAAACCAATGCAGATCTGTTCCTGTCTTTGATTTTATACGTCTACCTTATAATGTTTTGCTAGTTTTTTGATACTTTGTAAAAAAAAAAAAAAAACTTTCTTTTGTTTTTTTTCTTCTCTCTTTTGTTTTCTATTGTTTATTGTTTGTTTGTTTATTGTTTATTGTTTAAGGAAATTATACCACTGCTGTTCATTGTTCTTTAGTTTTAGCAGGTCGCTTTCGTAAATGAGCCCTTGAGGTTCAAAAGATTTACCTGACTAAATAAAGGTTGAATGAAAAAAAGGCTTAATGTAGAATCCCAATCATAAGCCCACCTAAAACCACATAATTGCATGACACATTGAACCAGGGTGGCACCGACTGGAAGCCATCCAGCCTGCAACCTTCGATGTGGGGACCTGCTGATCCAACGTTGGTCTTCAACCTTCATCCAAGGCCCGCCTCCTCTGCTTCAATCGAGGGATCCCCTCTACATGCTGATTAAAAACCATTCTTGCTGATGAAATCAATAACCCCCATCGTTGTGGATTTACCGTTGTGGATTATAAGACTTTGTTTTCCAAGGGATCACAGACTCAGTTCTCCATGGGTTAACAGACTATGTTTTCCAAAGGATTAAAAGCTTGCCGCAATGGGATTACCTACGAACAGTATGGAATTTCCAAAAACATTATGGGAGTATAATTTTGAACTTTTTGATTTTTCTTTTTCCACTTGCTGGATTACATAGAGGTCAGAGACATTCGGTGGTATCCTTTCGTGTTGGAACTCATCTCCAAGGACAGGCGATGACTTCCAAAAAGGGGGACTGTAGTGATATAGGCCTCTGTCTTGACCTTCAAGTACACCTCTCCACATCTCTCTGAAACTCTAAGTGTTACACCTTCTTGAAGCCCTCAAGGAGACAAATTGACACTTATATTTTTTACAATTATTATGAATTAATGGACACTAATTAATCAGATTGAACTTTCTCTTTAATGTGTGTTAATTCAGAATTGATCTACAGTATATTTTTGTCATTTTTAATGATGATCTGTTACTTGCATGACTGTGACCTTCTGCTGGTTTTATTTCTGCAAAAGCAAGCAGACTCTGTCGCTAAGGCAGAAGTCAGGGTAAGAGCTGTTCTCTTCCTTCTCTTGTTTTGTCTTCAAGCTAGACTCAACAGGACAGTCCACCTGGTCGTTTATGTAAACAGTTTTCCTGTTGTCCGTCAAGAGTCTTTCTGCCTATGGAATTAAACTTCCATCTTTTATTTTGTTATAACCAGCCAATAGTTATTAAGGAGGTGGTTCAGATCCCGCCTCCCTATAAATGGGCACTTCCTGCATTTGCCTTTAGAGTTTTTGGAGGAGAACGAACTGACAACCTGCTTCTCCCCTGTGAAAAGCTGGAGACGGCCCGGTCATGTGTCAACGACCCACGTCTCCGCTGAGATCATAGTAAAGCCTTACTGTGATCCTTTCACTCATTTTCTGAAAGAATTTGTTTTCTGAAGTTTATTTTGAAAGTTCAGCCAGTAGCTGGTCCTGTTTCCTGCCGGTGAAAGCGTGCTCCTGGCTCGTCTGATCTAGTCATACACGCCCGAAGTCAACTGGACCTCAACGGGACAACACAGTCCGTTGGTGTCCACAAACTTCTCAGTCCTCACCTCCAAGGGACTATCGTCACCAGGTAAAGAGGCTTTGCTTGTATGCTGCACGTGTCGGAGGCACAGCACAGATCCGTATGGGAAGGTGCCACTCTGGTTGTTTCAAATAATTAATTTCAGTTAACTTAGCTTTCATCTTCTTCCTCCTATTTCTTCTTTTCATAAGCAATTAATCTGTCAAGTAATGTGCCAACAGTTAAGTTTAAATTGTCTGTTTGTTTTAATTTGAATTCTTGTCAACGTAGTTATTAAATCAGAGCTAATATCGATACAAATGTTTAATGTAATTTTTGTGATAGTTTCAATAAAAGGTCTATTTTTTTGGTAGACCAATATAAATTGAAGTCTCCTGTGAAGTTACATTTCTGGCTAATCACATCGTTAGATTTGTTGATTTAATCTGAAAAAGTTGAGACCCCGTTTAACTGATGGTAAGTTTGAGACAGTCTGAAACCTGCTCAAATCTATCATCTAATCTATAGGTAAGTCAGTAAACTGACCTCGTTTGTGTTTAATTACACATACGGCCTATAGATTCTTTTACATATACAACAAATACAGAGCTTTATCATTCAATGGGTCTCTGACTTTGTACAGTACTGTAATAGATTTAGTATTTTTATTCTTACAGAATTTGTGTTCTCTCCATATCAGTTTGTTCATTCATTCATTCAACCTTTATTTATACAGGCTGGACTCGTTGAGCCACGGGGACTCATTTACAAGAGGGACCTGTCTCACTCACACCTAGGGTCAATTTAGAGTTAACAATCAGCCTAACATGCATGTTTTTGGACTGTGGGAGGAAACCGGAGCACCCGGAGAAAACCCACGCATGCACGGAGAGAACATGCAAACTCCACCCAGAAAGGCCCCCGGACCAGGATTTGAACCGGGGACCTGCTAGCTGAGAGGCAGCAGCTCTAGTTTGTCATCAATGATAACACCCAAAAAGTTCACCTCACTCACTCTAAAAATCTCAACACCCTCAATTTTGAATGGAACATCAACAGTTTTCTTTTAATTACTGAGTATCATGTAATTAGTTTTATCCAGATTTAATGATAATTTGTTGAGTTTAAACCAAGTTTGTATTTTGACGAATTCTGTCTTCATCAACATCTCCAAAAGTTTGCTCTGTGTTGTAAAAAGCTGCACTTTCAACCTGCAGAAGGAATGTTGTTGTTGGAATATGGGGAGATGTTTTGTTTTTGCTACTGGGGGAATGTTTTGAGCACACAAAAGACTCCAGCCCCAGGGGGCCACACACACCTAATGGAATGCAAATTCCTCAATCTGTCATTTGACAGACTCTGGTAAGGGTAGTACTCATCTGAATATTCTGGTAGTCCTAGTGTTAATGTCTTGCAGAAAAAAGGTGAACATCCTTTGATGTATTTTGACAGGATTCTCCAGGCGTATTCAGGTGACATAAAGGAACTGGGCCTGGAAGAATAGGTACTTTTCAGGGTTGCTTTCAGCAAAAATCTCCTCCCTGAGATAAGATCTGAGCTGTGCACCATGGGTTTGTATAAAAAGCAAACCATGGAAGAAATAAAACAGTGTGCTGTCAATGTTTTCGAGACTCACCTGCAAAGCAAGACACCCTTACAGGTGTCCCCAGGTGAGTTGGAAGAAACTCCCGCTAAGCATGGTGGATGCCTAGCTGCAAAGCACATCTTGCAAGAGAAAGATGAACACCCATTACTGTTCTGTGATAGAATTAAAAAAGCATATTTTGGTGATCGAAATGAACCAGAAATGCAGGAAGAGGAAAATTGCACTATGCAAAATGCACTAATGATTGTACAAATAACACAAGTTATTCATTGATGACATTCGAATTAACACAAATTAAAAGAAGTCTCTGGATGACTTAATTTATGATGTTTGATTCAAATTAAAGTAATAAAAGTATTACTGTCCCTTCAGGAATAACTCACAAAAAGTTCATTACTGAGAACGATCAGAGACATGCTTTAAACTCAAGGTTGTATCACTACAAGATTAATGACTGTGTTTTTCTACCAGATGTTCTATGAACTTTTGACCTGAACTATTTGTACTGAGTGTGCAGCCAAACCTACAGAACCAAGTGCTGGCAATGTTGACAATTGGGTTGCAGAGCACCAGACGTGCTTGCAACTGGCTTTTGAGGAAGCCAGGGAGAACCTGAGGACCGCTACAGATTGGAGGAAGAGAAATAATGACCAGCACGTTCGAGACTCTCCTCTGCATGAAGGCCAACTTGTCCTACTTCGAAACACCAGCCACCAGGGAAGACACAAAATTCAGGATCTGTGGCGCTCCAGGGTGTATAAGGTCCTGAAAGTACTGGGTGACTCTGGAGCCATTTACACTGTTGCTCCGGCAGATGAGTTGAACAAAATCCAAAGGGTCCATCGGTCTCTGCTAAAGCCGGTGGTTTGCAGTGATGTTCCAGTGTCACCTCGTGGAGAACCACTGACTGATTCATCCTCTGAGGACGAAACTGATCCTGATTTGTTCTTGAGCATAAATGTCCACCAGCCACCATCTTCTTTGCCAGCCGACCTACAATTGGTCAAAAATGACACAGTTCCTCTGTTCTCCGGGGTATCTCATCATGAAGCTCCTTCAACATCTGCATCTCAAACTCCTAGTGTTGCCAGCTCAACTAACGATCAAGGCCCTCCGAGAGTGATAAGGAGAACTACACGCTTGACAGCAGGTCAGCACTCCAATGTCCACCACCTCCCAAGACCAATGGCATTAGCGTCTGGGGCTGTAAGTTCTCCTGATTCACATTGTAATGCTGTTTCTGTAGTTTTTAGACCTTGGTGCTAGTGTTTTTAGGTGTCGTCGTCGGGGCGTCGACGCAAGTTGGGGGGGTAGACTGTAGCAGCATAAATGGTACGCTGCCACTTTAAGGCTAATTACGGCTGCTGCATATAAGTAAGCCCTCACCTGTTGTGGAGCTATTTGCGTCGTGGCATCAAACTCTACTGGCTCTCTTTGTCTGCATCGTGCTGGGTAAGCGTGGCCATTTCAATGTTTGTCTGCTTTAAAAGTAGGGATTAATGTTAACTGGTCTATTTGTTTAGCCTCCTCTGCTGCACTTCCAATATCTGGACCGATCTGTCCATTTGTGTGTTTACTGACAGGAAGGTAAGGGCTGGCGTGGCCATGTAACATTTGCCCCATGTAAACAAAGCCTTCATATAGATTTTTGTTACAGCTGTACCACATAGGCAGAATTGAGGATCTGTTTACTTGGCAGTGGGGTAACTTACCAGATCTCAGGTAAGCAGCTGCTGTAAATTACCTGTATATTTCTCGCCAACAGTTGTATTAATAATTTGTTTTGTTTTTAGCGCTTGATGAGTCCCTGCCCAGTAACACACTTGGATTGAGGCTGCTGCTGTTTTGCCTAACTATAAAATGTTTTAAACTACCTATAAAATATTTTTAAACTATCAAGTTGAATTTCCCCTGTTGCTGGGAGTATTGATGGCACTGTACTAGGTGGATAAAGTGCAACACGGGCAGCCGTGGCGTAGTGGTAAGGGGAGTCGTCTCCCGATCGGAAAGTTGGCGGTTCGACTCCCGGGACCCGCACCATGTGTCGTTGTGTCCTTGGGCAAGACACTTAACCCTGAGTTGCTCCCGGTAGGACTGGATAGCACCTTGCATGGTAGTCTGCCGCCACCGGTTTATGAATGTGTGTAGCATTCAATATGAGATTTTCAGTAATGAAAAGTGCGTTATAAATTGAATTAATTATTATTATTATTAACATTGTAGTGCCATTGTACCATTTACACATGTTCTTTTTTTATTTATTTTTCTTTTAGAGACTGAGGTTTCTGTGGCGGCAGTGGTGACCCCTGGTGGTGGTGTCCGGTCTTGTGTGTTTAGTGAGAGCACCTTTTTATTTGTTAGCTGTGTTTTATTTTTTTATTTTGGTTCAGTTGAAGAGTCCAGGGTGATCCCTTTTCCTCTGCACTGAATGTTGTCCCATCCCTCACTACTTCCCCCATTGGTAAGCCTCAGTTTCATTTGAAATTTAGATTGTTTTTAATAAGTTTTTGTTAAATGCATTCACTGTTTTTAACTATTTAAATTCAGGTCTTCAGTAATTTAAAGTTATTGAAACTGAATAATTTTGTAATTTTTTTGAATCTTGTCTCCTCATTTCCAGCAGAACTTACCTGTGTCCTTATTGCAACCTTTTAACATTTTATCCTTGGGTTTTACAATAAGGAAAATCCCCAACAAGTGGTCACATATCCTTGCATACTATGAAAGTATTATGACTTTAGAAAGTGGAAACTCAGCTAAAATGTATTTACAGGGAGTCTGGTCCAATGTGACTTGGTGGACAAGCCCCCCTACACTCTAAGAAGAGTATTTGGGCTGTAGTTCTCGTTGTGGATTTATTAACATTGATCTGACCTAATTCTTTTGATTTAGTCAAAACAATGTACTTTCATGGGCTCAATTAACTTAGAAGTCCTACAGATTTATCAGAAGTAAATATTTCACTGTGCGCCCAAGTGAAACAGTTAGTTTCTTGCGGCTGTGCCATCCTGCGTCTGACGTCATGACGTAAATTTTCACAGAGCCGAGCACATGCAACCGGCAGCCATTTTTCTCCCGCATCATCGTGAGGACAACGTTCAAATTGAAGAGTAAGTTATTTACTATGGCAGTTATCTTTTAAAACGCACGAGTTAGTTTTCTAGTTATATATATTGTTAATAGTCCCGCGGTGTGAGCGCAGAGTGCTACGTTACTGCTACTATGCTAGGCTAGGTCCTAGTCACACTTGTCCTGTCGCCTAAATCTCTGTTGGAGGGGGGGGGAATCAGCGGTGCATGTAGTCTGATAACATTTTCAGCTTGTGTGGTGGTGGTGGTGTTTTTTTCCTGGGGTGGTGGTTATTTTGTAATCAATGCCTCCATATAGCAGAATGCTTCGTTGCTATTAGGCTAATGCTAGGTCCTAGCCTGAAACTCCAGTGGCGCCGCGCGCGAGTCGCGAGGGGAAAAAAAACAAACAAGTGGGTGTACCGGACCGTTTCGGAACAAGCACGTTCGGTTTGGTCCACCTGCGTACCGTTTTGGTTGTTTTTTCACTCATTGAACGTTATTAACGGGAGAATATATGCACCGCGGAACTAAATTTCCTGGCCGCGTTTCAGCACGGAGCTATTATCGCGTGGCACGCGCAGCACGCGCAGCATTTAGCCGTTAGCATGTCGTGTACTGTCTCCTGTTTGGAAACGTAATGGCTTTTTTGACGAGCGCACATCCAAAGCTGTGTGGACGTGTTTTCACAAGACTGGATCTGCATCAACATGTCTAACGTGAACGCGCTGGAAACGACGTCACCCGAACGTGAACGAAGAAACAGCAGCTGTTACTGAAACTGCGCTACACCAACAGCTGCATTAAAACTACTGTACTTCATCAGGTGATTTAGATCGGTCCAGAGCAATAACATAAACTGTATGAGTTTTTAAAGATCTGGATCTTAGTCTGAATGTTGTTTATGCGCAGGCTTTAGTTACTGAGCGTGGCTACATCAATCACGTCAACACTTCAGTCAAAAAGTTCAGCTCTTTATGAAAAAACAACTCCATCGGCTGCCTTTTACAAAAAAATATACAGTATAATTGTGAAGTGATTAATGTTTGTAAGAACATTGAGTTAACATCACCTCTCTTCCCTCAGGCCTGGACCCTGGACCCAACCATCATTGATACATAAGGTGAGCCATATTTGCTTCATAAGTTAGTAGCTAATATAAGTATTCTGTACCAATAATTTAAAATGAAATTTACAATGGTAATGCGGTGTGTTTGTATGTGTATATAATTTATTTATTTTACATGTCAATTGTCACATTTAAAGCTGCACTATGTAACTTTGTAATGCAGTCTGTAACTTTTCTAACATCCATCCATCAATCCATTTTCGTCCGCTTATCCGGGGTCGGGTCGCGGGGGTAGCAGCCTAAGTAGGGAGGCCCAGACTTCCCTCTCCCCAGCCACTTGGAGCAGCTCCTCTGGGGGAATCCCAAGGCGTTCCCAGGCCAGCCGAGAAACATAGTCCCTCCAGCGTGTCCTGGGTCTTCCTCTGGGTCTCCTCCCGGTGGGACATGCCCGGAACACCTCCCCAGGGAGGCGTCCAGGAGGCATCCTAACCAGATGCCCGAGCCACCTCAACTGGCTCCTCTCGATGTGGAGAAGCAGCGGCTCTACTCCGAGTCCCTCCCGGATGACTGAGCTTCTCACCCTATCTCTAGGGAGAGTCCAGACACCCTGTGGAGAAAACTCATTTCAGCCGCTTGTATCCGAGATCTCGTTCTTTCGGTCACAACCCAAAGCTCATGACCATAGATGAGGGTGGGAACGTAGATCGATCGGTAAATTGAGAGCTTTGCTTTTCGACTCAGCTCTCTCTTCACCACGACAGACCGGTACAGCGCCCGCTTCAAAATCACACAATAATTTTAGTGTAGAAACCTTGGTAAAAAAAAAAAAAAACAGTATATATTTTTTTCTGTGCAGAGACCGTCCTTTGCTATAATTAAAAAAATATATACTGTACAGTATATATATGAAAGCTCAGTTGAAAACACTAAAATGATACAGGGTTTCCCCTAGGATTTCTTTTAACCGTGGTGGTGTGGTGACCTCTCGTGTGTGTGTGTGTGTGTGTGTGGGGGGTGTTAGATGTAAATTAAACTGTGTACATGACCTTATTAAAAGTTAGTTTAGTGTTCTTAGGACTGAAGACTTTTTGAGGAAAGAGGTTTTTAAACATCTTTTCTGTAATTTTAGTGTTTTCAATTGAAAGCTTTAATATGTTTATGTGAAAAAATTATAGCAGAGGAAGTTCTCTGCACAGAAAAAAAATTATTTATTTTTACTGTTTTTTTTTTAACCAAGTTTATCCTGAAACACCTGGTTAAATTTAGAAGATTATATTATGATTAACTACAAGCACCTGAAGCTGACTCAGAGAAGTCTGTGATTTTAGAAAAAAAAAAGTCAAACAAACACGTCTTTAAAAGAGCGTCTCCCCCCTTACCCCCCCCCGGTAAAGCTGCGGTCCGCTTGCACCTCCACCCTACCCACGTGTGATTAATACAGATTTTTTGCGCAAATTACTGATTTTTGATGCTCATTATACAAGAAACCATCTGAAGTCTAAACTTGATGACATTCTAATCTGAGTACCGTATTCGCCGTTGTAAAATACGCACCGGTGTTTAATACGCTTTGTCCAATTATTAACCATAAACAAGAAAAAATTGTACATAATATGCTTCAGTGTTTAATACGCGTCATCGCCACGCGACGCGTCAGCGCCTCATTTGCCCTGATTAAGATGGCGGCGACAGAAGCGAGCGAGTACAAAGAACTTCACAAGGAAATAGGGCTGAACGATTTTGGAAAATAATCTAAGATGGTGTAGTGGTTAGGGCGTTTGACTTGGGACCCGAAGGACGCGGGTTCGCGTCCCGGCCACTACACATCTTGGGGTGTCTATGAGTGCACACCTAATTCTCCAGCTCCCCGAGCGCCCTCTGGCTGCTCACTGCACCACCTGGGGTGGTTGGGTTAAATGCAGAGACGAATTTCGTCCGTGTATGGGGAACATACGCAGATGACAGACAAACACATTATTATTATTATTATTAATTGCGATTATTTTTCTATAAATTGCGATTGCGATTTAAAATGTGATTATTTTTACTGGTTCTGTATTAATTCATATCACTAACGACACAACTGTTTTTTTTTTATCAGATAATTAATGCGCTTTTTCACGCAGAACGTTAGCTTGCTGAGCTAGCTGCTAACCGGGCACCGTCAAAACAGACCCGGCGGTCACATGACCAGCTCGCGCTCAGTCTCGGTGTCTCAGCGTCTAAGCTCAGATACACGTTTAAATGAGCTAACTTACCTGAATTTATAACTTTTATGACTTCTGTCGAGCCTGAAGCAACAGTGTTGGAGCACAGTCTCCTCCTCCGCCCTGCTCTGTTTTGCTCGCTCAGCTGAGCTCCTGCTGCTCGGCGCGGCCACTACTAAGTCACGTGACCAGCTCGCGGTCTCGGTGTTTCAGCCTCTAAGATCAGATTCACGTTTACACAAGCTAACTTACCTGAATTTATAACTTTTATGACTTCTGTCGAGCCTGAAGCAACAGTGTTGGAGCGCAGTCTCCTCCTTGCTCCATTCAGAGCTGCGCGCGGCCAGAGCGGTTCACTACCAAGTCACGTGACCAGTCAAATCGCAGCCCGTGCGATTAGAGAATCGCGTTTTAACATATCGCGAGATAATCGCAAATGCGATTAATCGTTCACCCCTACAAGGAAACAAGGTAAAAACAATTATTTCTTTGCGAGAAAAATATATTTCTTAGCTTTGTTTCTTTAAATTTAGCTAAATAAACGCTTAAAAAATATATTTCTTACCTGACTATAGCAGACGGGCTCCTGAGCTGAACCAAATGTGAAATCAGCTGGATTTAAAAATCCGCGGTGTGGTTTATGAGTGGTATCTTGCAAACAAAAACAGCGAACCTCACAGCTAAGCTAAATGCAGCTACCGGTACACCCAGAGCAAGGGGCGGGCAGCGACAGAGTCAGTCCGACCAGAGGAGGCTGTTTTCGGACACATGAGCTAGAAACGTCTGGAAGTGGCCCTCCTCTTCCTCTTCACTCTCTGATGCTGAATCCTCACCAAACGCTTTTCGCGGAGCCGAAGCAGACACTTTACATTGAAAGTCTATGTGGCTGCGCATCTTGGAGCAGCGGGGCGTGACGCGGCGCGTCTTCAGCATTTCAAGCAGCGCAGCAGCACCCGGCAGCCGAGCAGCAGGAAGCCAGAATATTCTTGCTTCTGCTGCTCGTAGCGTCGCAGCAACCACTCGGGAGAGACTGCTATTGTGATGACACAACGACGACGGGACTTTCTGTGGACGAAACCAGCCTCCGGTAGGAAAACCTGGCATTTTTAAATTTGCACTGTCCACTCGAGCGTACATCACCCCAAACATAAAAAAAAACGTTTTAATCTCAACAATAATAATAATAATAATGAATTCAATTTGTAATGCACTTTTCATTAATAAAAATCTCAAAGTGCTACAATGTGTAACAAGGTAAAGATAAAAAATAAAACAAGTGATAAAATCAAATAAAATCAACAATAATATCGACTAAGATCAAAGATAAAATCATGTAGATTTAGGCTTGCTTAAAAAATAAATAAAATAAAACAAGTGATAAAATCAAGTAAAATCAATAAAGATATCAGCTAAGATCAAAGATAAAATCATGTGGAGGCAGAATAGGCTTGCTTAAAAAGAAAAGTCTTAATGCCGCTTTTAAAGTCAACCAGTGACTGTGGAGCTCTCAGGTCATCAGGGAGGGAGTTCCACAGGCGGGGGGCAGCCACACAGAATGCTCGGTCTCCCATGGTCCTCAATTTGGTCCGAGGAATATGAAGTAAATTACTGTTCTGTGACCGTAGAGACCGGGTGGATGAATATGGTGCAAGAATGTCCTTTAGATAGTCAGGTGAAGTGCCGTGCAAGCATTGATGGGTAATGAGAGCAGTTTTATATTGAATTCTGTAGGTGACAGGAAGCCAATGGAGGTTATGGAGAATGGGTGTAATATGATCAAATTTGCGAACTCTCAACAGAATCCTAGCTGCACTGTTTTGAATATATTGAAGCTTCTGAATGTTTTTGCCAGGGATACCAATAAACAGGGAGTTGCAGTAGTCGAGCCTGGAGGAGACAAAGGCATGGACGAGTTTCTCAGCATCAGAAAAAGTCAGAGATGGGCGAAGTCTGGAGATGTTTCGAAGATGGAAGAAGCAGGTTTTAAACAGATGCTTAATGTGATTTTCAAATGTGAGATGAGAGTCCATTTTTATTCCAAGATTTGTAACAGAGGTGGAGAGGGGGATGTCTTGACCAGAGAAGGAGATTGTTGTTAAAGTTGATGCTTGTATCTGGTGAGGGGTGCCAATCAATATGGCCTCGGTCTTGGAGCAGTTCAGTTGAAGAAAGTTTTGATTCATCCATGCCTTTATTTCCTCCAGGCAGGCAGAGAGAGCAGTGAGTGCAGTGAGAGCAGTGAGTGAAGATGGAGATAGGGATGATGATGATGCTCCAGTCCTGATGTAAAGTTGTGTGTCGTCGGCATAGCAGTGAAAGGAAATGTTGAACTGATTAATAATTTGACCCAAAGGCAGCATGTAAAGGGAAAACAGCAGGGGCCCCAGAACTGACCCCTGAGGTACACCACAGGAGACACCGACTGTCTGGGAAGTGGCATTGCCAAGACTGACACATTCCAGCCTATTGGAGAGGAAAGATCTGAACCAGTCCAGGACAGTGTCACAGAGACCGACCTCCACATGAAGACGGTGGAGGAGGATACTATGGTCCACAGTGTCGAAGGCTGCAGTGAGGTCAAGGAGGACAAGGATGGAGGGAGAACCAGTGTCAGCAGCCATGAGGACATCATTCGTTACTCTCAACAATGCAGTCTCAGTACTGTGAGCTGCTCTGAATCCAGACTGGAACTTCTCATACAGAGAGTGTTGCTGTAGGTGTTCCTGCAGCTGAGCAGCAACTGCTTTCTCCAGCACTTTGGACAGAAATGGGAGGTGGGAAATTGGCCGGTAATTTGAAAAAATGTCGGGATCCAAATTAGATTTTTTCAGAAGAGGCCTAATGATGGCAGTTTTTAGAGGCAGTGGAACATGACCAGATTGTAGAGACTGATTTATTATTTGTGTGATTAATGAGCTAATTGCAGAGTGATTGGATTTTATGAGAGATGAGGGGAAGGGATCCAGGGCGCAGGATGAAGGCTTCATTTTCTTGAGGATGGTCTCTACCTCACTCTGAACAACTTCATCAAAGCTGCTCAGGGTCCCAGAAAGCAGATGGGTAGATGGCACACTAAGGTCAGGGAGGTTGTGGAGCTGGGATCTGATAGTGTTAACTTTGTTTTTAAATGATGAGAGGAACAGGTCGCATTTTTGAACAGAGTCCTCATGATTTTGTTTAATGGGATTAAGCAGATGAGTTATTGTGGAGAAGAGCTGTTTAGAGTTTCCAGGGCAGGTGTTGATGATGTTGGAGTAATATTTGGAGCGTGCTTCTTTAAGAGAATAGGCGTACGCTTTCTGATGTTCTTTGTACGCTTGCTTATGTACCGAGAGACCAGATGATTTTACACGTCTCTCAATAGCACGGCCAGTTGCCTTCATCCTGCGCAGCTCACCAGTGTACCAGGGGGCTGAACGGGAGAAAGACACCAGTCTTGTCTTCAAGGGAGCATGTAGGTCCAGAAGCTCCTGGAGAGATTGGTTGTAATAATTCACAGAGTCATCTGCAGATGAGTGATTGACGGCGGTCAGGGCGTGAAGATCAGCAGACAAAACATCAGGGGAGATGTTTTTATAGTCACGGAACTGGATGGGTCGTTTTGGGTTAGAAGAAGGCGAAGTTGAAGGCACTTCCAGGGAGATGACCCTGTGGTCTGAGACACCCAGGTCATATACAGACAAGTTATTGATGAGTACAGTGTCTGTAATCACCAAATCCAGAGTATGCCCCCTGTTGTGCGTAGGGGCGTCCACATGTTGGGTGAGGTTGAGAGATTCCAAAAGAGACTTAAAATCTGTAGCCAGAGGGGAAGAGGAATTGTCCATGTGGATATTTAGATCGCCAAGAAAAATAGTTTTTACAGGGGAGGTGCAGAAAAAGGTGAGGAGGTCATGCATTTCTGAGTTAAATGAAACATGCGGTTTGGGAGGTCTATAAATCAATATAACGTTCATCAGGAGTGGGGCTTTGAAGTTGAAGGCCAAACATTCGAAAGAGGAAAAATTATGAGAAGACAGATGTGACAATTTTAAATTACTGCGGTAGATTACAGCCAGACCACCACCGCGGCCAGTGCAGCGGGCTCTCTGTAGATAATTGTATCCAGAGGGACAAGCTTCATTCAGAGAACTGAACACGTCTGGTTGATGCCAAGTCTCTGTGAGGCACATGAGGTCCAGGTCCTTCTCCAGAATGTGGTCATGAATTAAACATGATTTGTTCGATAGTGATTGTACATTGAAAAGTTCTATTTTAATGCTGGTTGGTGTAGGAGCCTTTTGAACCGGTTTCAGCAGACTGAAGTCCACTCCACGTTTTCCTTGCCACTTTGGGCGCTGTGGACTACAAGGGACTACAGACGCAGCGTTCTGATGACGTAGTCGAGGTGCGACACGTCTCCCGCACGGAATTAATTCAGAGCGAGAGTAAATGGATTTCCTTCGCGAGCCTCTATGGATGTAACGAGGTCTACGCAGAAGTCCCAGTTGTTTGATGATGGGAACAGAAGGTGGAATGGAGCAGTTGTTAAGTCCAAGCAGCTGCGAAGCGGAGTAGGTCAACATCACACCAGCCAAACCGGGGGAAGCTAGCACAGAGCTAGCCGCTAACAGCAGACCCACGGCTCCGAGAGAGAAGCAGTGAGATGTAACTCGGTTGAGCATCACTTGAAGAGGAGCACAGGAGAAAGTCCAGAACAGTCCAGATGACACAGGAGGTTGACAGAAGCAGCAGGTAAGCAAAACACAAAAACTGCAGTGACAGGAGGCAGACAGCCCAACATTCCGGTTAGGAAGTTACTAACTAAGCTGTCCGTAAAGTCCTTATTAAAAAACCACTGAGCAAAATAAGTCCAGATAAATGTCCTAAAAAAATTTCAAAAATAAATAAAATAGCAACAGTAAAAGAACTATTTAGCGTGGAGAAGCGGCGACACCACGCCAGCGTCCTCTCCAGCTGCGTCCAATCAATGTCCCCAATGCAGTTAACATTGCAAAAGACTTTTGGACAAGACAAAGACTTTTGGAGTTGCAGTTTGGCTCGTAGAAAACCCACTCAAGTGTTAGCTGATTTTATCTGCCCAGTGTACATAAAAACAACACGGATCTGACCGGGAAGGGAGCCACACGCTCCTCCCACTGCGCTTCTGCAGACATGTTCGGTGGGGACAGACATCTGTTGACAAGCAGCAAACACAGAGCATTGGGAGCATTTTGATGCGTTTGGTGAGGATGAGGCATGAGTCCTCTGCTGGCTGCTGCCTACAGCGCCCGTATAGCGGCCGAAACTGGTACTGCACCATTTTTGCCAAAAATGAAAAACGAAGAATCAGAGCGAAAAATGGGTCTAAAAATATGGGGAAAAAATCCATAAATAATACTCTTTGGTGACATTCAAATGAGCAAAAATACAGCGTATTATACACTGGTTTTTACGGTAGGTAATTTAATTGTTTTAAACAAGGATACAACTAAAACATGCAGAACATTTGGTCACATAGAACAGTGTCCAAAGGGTTGATGGGCTCTCCCTCAGAGATGGCGTGACTAGGGTTAACTTAAGGTTCACTAAGATATTAAATCCATAATGAAACAGATGTGGTAAAAATAATGTTTGAAGCTAAATATTACAAAGCAATGAGTCTAACCTCTTCAATATTGCATAGGGCTTGTGTTGTCAGTTCCTCTTGTGGACTGTCCTCTTGTCTTCGCACCTGAAGCAACCCATCCATATGATCTCTGCTTTGTTTTTGGTCCAGTTATAACTAAATCATATCTTCTTTCATATTGTTTCAAATGATCAACTCTTTGCTTCGATTCAACTACAGGTAGTCCCCGACTTACGAGCGCTCTGACCTACAAGCGCCCGGACTTACGAGCTGGCGAAAGAGAAGTAAATTTGTAAAAAATACAGCACTTTTTTGTGTTTTTAGATGAAAGTGTGTTAGCTAACCGTTTGGAAACACGTTTCCGACCATGTTTATGAACTAATATGAATGTTTTTGATGAAAAATGAGTGTTCGTAGTAGCGCTAGCATAAATGTTCCAACTTACGAGCGAAAATCCGGACTTACGAGAACACGTGCTTCGTGTTCCAACTTACGAATTTTCGTGTTACGAGCACCTCGCAGGAACGGAACTCGCTCGTAAGTCGGGGACTACCTGTATTTCTTTTGTCATTTCATGTATTTTCAATCAATCGTTCCTGCTGAGAAGCAAACCTAGTTAGTTCAGAAGACATGAAGTTCAGAGATTTTTTCATCTCCATGTTTTTCATTGCTACAGTACCCTCCCTTCCCAAGCCTGCTCGGCATGACTCGCACAATCCCGGCTTAACATCGTCCAAGCTGGCAGGTCCCGTCACTGGTCTCACTTATCTCATTTGGCGTGGTTACTTCAACTTGGGCCTCGACATCTGCAGCAACTCTGTTTGCCTCTACTCACACCACTTTGGGCCTCTCTTCACCACCTTTGGCTTCTCCTTACACCACCTCAGGCCTCCCTTCACTCCGCTACAAGTCTCTCCTCACAGCACCTCAGACCTTTCCTCACGCCACCATACGTCTCTCCTCATGCCACCTCTGGCCTCCAGCTACGCCACTGCAGGTCTCTCTTCACACCACCTTGGGCCTCTCCTCACGTTGCCACACCAACTTGGACTTTTCCTTACACCACCTTGGTATTTTAAATTTATCCTCTTCCAACCTGAAGGCTTTTTCATACTCCTTTTTATAGGATGGATTCAGATTCATGAACATGTAACACAGTCCCTTTAAAGATCCACTGACGTGATTTTTCTACTATTCATCAAATTGCTCAAAATATATATATATTATCATTTAAATATGTTAGTTTTAGCAAACAAAATGATAAATCACTTTAATTTTGCTTTAAAAGTGATTTTGAACTTCAAGCCGTGTTTAATCATGGGAAATCCGTTTACACCTGAACGCACCATCTGTGATGTAATGTCCAGAGTGAGAGGCAGAGGGCTCCAGTCTCTTCAATAGCGGACATTTTAAAACTTGACTAATTTATCAATCTAGATGAAGATTTGAGCTATTTGTCTTCATTTTGGGAAGCAGAAAATAGTTTGGGTGATGGAACAAGAAACAACAGGATCTAATTTAGGTCTGATGCTGTATCAGACTGACCTTCATGTGGAGCTGCGCACACCGTGACAAGCTCAGAGCTCTGCCTCAACTCTGGACATTACATCACAGATGGTGCGTTCGGGTGTAAACGGATTTCCCACGATTAAACACAGCTTGAAGTTCAAAATCACTTTTAAAGCAAAATTAAAGTGATTTATCATTTTGTTTGCAAAAACTAACATATTTAAATGATAAAATATATATATTTTGAGCAATTTGATGAATAGTAGAAAAATCACGTCAGTGGATCTTTAAAGCTGCACTATGTAACTTTGTAATGTAGTCTGTAACTTTTCAAACAATGGGCCTCATGCACAAACCGTTCGTACGCACAGATATGTGCTTATCCTGTGCGTACGAGTGATTAAGGATCATTTGTGGCATCCAACACTGTTTTCGTATCCTACGAATTTATTCAGATACGAACAAAATCTACGAGTGGTCCAGACCTGTCGTATATTTTAGGAGCGTCAGTCTGCTGTCATCCAGACGGATCTTCTCCACGAATAACTTCATATTTCGTTATTTAGAAAATATTTAGAGTTTAAAAACAATTAAATGCAACCACATTGGTTTAATTAAAGCGGCTTCAACCCCCCCCCACCCCCCGCCACTCATGTCGACCACCTGTGCCACGCAACGCACCTCGCGCAACCATGCGCGCCACTGTCGACACACCTGTGCCACGCAACGCGCCTCGACACACACACATGCACACACACACACACACACACACACACACACACACACACACACACACACACACAGCACCGCAGAGAAAAAGCGAAACCAGCTTATTCAGTCGTTTCATGTCATGTTTTATTTAAGCTGCCTGTTGACTGCGGGCGCACTGTCATCTGTGTTCTGAGTGTGGATCATCGCGCGTCTTGCAGTCAGTCTGCTCATCCATCATCTCGCAGACTGACCACCTCCTGTCCGTGCTGCGGCGAGACGTTTGTTTGAAGCCATTTTCAGATCAAACCATTTATTCTTGATTTCTGATACTGTACGACCCACGGGAGACACAGCATGCACTACAATATTAATATGAAGTTAACTGTAGTTTCGAGACATTTTAAAATGCTTCTGTTCAAAAACACATCCGACACTTGCGGGGGGTGGGGGGTGCGGAGCGGTGCGCTCTTCTGAATAAGTGAAACTATAATGTAACACAGTACACTAAAATTAGAGATATTTGACCATCCGACACCTGCGGGGGGGTGGGGGGGTAGCCACAGCGCCACTGAGAGCAGATCTCCGAACGCGTGAAGTTCTCCTTTTACTTCATGAGTTTGAATGAATGGACACTTCCTGCTGTCAGAAGGCAGGAAGCGTGGCCTTATATGGTGTTATGAGGGGTGGGAATTATGTAAATTACCCTCACGCGAGCACGCGCAGGTGAGTAGAACAGGTGGAATTCATCACCTTTAAGCAGCCCGTTTACACGCTTTTCCTGTGGATAGAAGACTTTGTTGGTTCTGACGTGGCATGTTCGTACGAACGCTTCGTACGAACAAAAGTAGGAGAAATATAGGATAAGAATAAGAACATTTTCGTGCATGAGGGCCAATATATTTTTAACATATTTCTTCACTCTGTCACTATCTACTGACAGACTGATGTTAGACAAAGTAATCTCTGAAAAAAACTATAGTCCCCTTGCTTCTCTATCAGCATTTATAAAAACACTAAAAACACAGAGTGACCCGGACAATGACCAGCCAATAAAAACAGAGTTGTTTGTCACGCCCCAACCCACGCCCCCGCCTGTCCCAGCCTCAGCGCCGCGCACATTCTCATTCAAAGGATTGCAAAGCGATGCAGGACTGATTTGTATGTGACACAAATGTATTAAATATCCCTTCTTCATCCCAGAGCTGGACTTTTATTTTGTTTTTTTGCCAAAAGTCAAGTGATCGCTTCATCCTTCACTCACAGGAATGAGGAAATTGATTTGTCACGACTCACGAGCGAATTAATTCATGTCCAAAGTGGCTAGTGAAGCTCTGCTGATTTCAGGGTGTTTTTGTGTTGTTGGACGAGTGATTCATGTTTTTATTATATTTTTTAGAACGTTATATTAACATATAATCACAGAACTTCGCAGCGTCTGCCATAGGACATGTAGTGGGGGCGGAACATTCCAGACATACCAGACATCGACTGACAGACATGAGGAAGTCACGAGCAAATTAAATCATGTCCAACGTTGCTGCGTGAAGCTCTGCTGATTTCTGCTGGTTTTTGTGTTGTTGGACAAGTGCTCCATGGTTTTATTATATTTTTAAAACGTTTTATTAACATATAATCACAGAATATTGAAGTGCTCCGAGCGGACACACAGCAGGGGGCGGAGCTGCAGAACTCAAGTTCAACAGAGAACGGACTGTGGCTCCTCCTCAGAGTCATATATGGCTCTGAGGGGGAGGGAGCAGAATGCTTTTACCTGATGAAAATATTTCTAAGTCCCAGCGTCCTGCAGAAATTACATAGTGAACCTTTAACTTCACATGTTAATTGTTTGTGTCTCTTTCAACAGACAACACCTACTACACCTGACCTCATGGACAGACCTGTGTCCTCTCCTCCTTCCTCCTGCAGCTCCTCTCCTTCCATCACCTGTGCGTCAACACCTTATGCGTAACAGTGAGTTGAACTTGTTTTCTGTCTGTGTTTTATGTTTTTATTGCAGGTCATGACCGTGCTTTAACTTCACATGTTAATTGTTTGTGTTTCTTTCAACAGACAACACCTGTTGCGCCTGACCTCATGGACAGACCTGTGTCCTCTCCTCCTGCCTCCTGCAGCTCCTTTCCTTCCATCACCTGTGCGTCAACACCTTGTGCCTAACAGTGAGTTGAACTTGTTTTCTGTCTGTGTTTTATGTTTTTATTGCAGGTCATGACCGTGCTTTAACTTCACATGTTAATTGTTTGTGTTTCTTTCAACAGACAACACCTGCTACACCTGACCTCATGGACAGACCTGTGTCCTCTGCTCTCTCTCCTCACCATCCTCCTGCAGCTCCTCTCCTTCCATCACCTGTGCGTCAACACCTTGTGCCTAACAGTGAGTTGAACTTGTTTTCTGTCTGTGTTTTATGTTTTTATTGCAGGTCATGACCCTGCTTTAACTTCACATGTTCATGTTTGTGTCTCTTTCAACAGACTACACCTGCTGCACCTGACTTTATGGACAGACCTGTGTCCTCTCCTCCTGCCTCTTGCAGCTCCTCTCCTTCCATCACTTGTGCGTCAACACCTTGTGCCTAACAGTGAGTTGAACTTGTTTTCTGTTGTGTGTTTTATGTTTTTATTGCAGGTCATGACCGTGCTTTAACTTCACATGTTAATTGTTTGTGTTTCTTTCAACAGACAACACCTGTTGCGCCTGACCTCATGGACAGACCTGTGTCCTCTCCTCCTGCCTCCTGCAGCTCCTTTCCTTCCATCACCTGTGCGTCAACACCTTGTGCCTAACAGTGAGTTGAACTTGTTTTCTGTCTGTGTTTTATGTTTTTATTGCAGGTCATGACCGTGCTTTAACTTCACATGTTAATTGTTTGTGTTTCTTTCAACAGACAACACCTGCTACACCTGACCTCATGGACAGACCTGTGTCCTCTGCTCTCTCTCCTCACCATCCTCCTGCAGCTCCTCTCCTTCCATCACCTGTGCGTCAACACCTTGTGCCTAACAGTGAGTTGAACTTGTTTTCTGTCTGTGTTTTATGTTTTTATTGCAGGTCATGACCCTGCTTTAACTTCACATGTTCATGTTTGTGTCTCTTTCAACAGACTACACCTGCTGCACCTGACTTTATGGACAGACCTGTGTCCTCTCCTCCTGCCTCTTGCAGCTCCTCTCCTTCCATCACCTGTGCGTCAACACCTTGTGCCTAACAGTGAGTTGAACTTGTTTTCTGTTGTGTGTTTTATGTTTTTATTGCAGGTCATGACCGTGCTTTAACTTCACATGTTAATTGTTTGTGTTTCTTTCAACAGACAACACCTGCTGCGCCTGACCTCATGGACAGACCTGTGTCCTCTGCTCTCTCCTCACCATCCTACTACCTCCTGCTGCTCCTCTCCATTCATTACCTGTACATCAACACCTTGTGCCTAACCCTGACATGTATCCACATCAATGACTGCTGATAAAACAGGAAAACACACCTGTCCTGATGGACAGACCTGCTCTCATCAGGACCACACACCTGACCTGAACTCACATCTGGACTCCCATGTACCCATCATCCATGGTTGAATCATTGCTCAATGGCTAAGCAGTTCCATCTGATCCATGTTTGAACATGAGAACCACCTAATAAGCCTGTCTACCTCCACTTCAATCAAAGTAAGGGAATTTTCTTTTCTATGCTGTCTTTGAGTGCACACCTAATTCTCCAGCTCCCCGGGCGCTTTCTATGGCTGCTCACTGCACCACCTGGTGGTGGTTGGGTTGAATGCAGAGACGAATTTCGTCTGTGTATGGGAAACATACACAGATGACAGAAAAGGACATTATTATTATTATTATTATTTTTGTGCTGCTTCTAGCTTTTTAAAGTTCCTGGACTGTACACTAAGGCACTGGTTTTTCATACATGATGGTTGCAACATGTTTCTGATGGATGTCAATTGCTCCTGATGATGTGATTTGATAATGATAGTTGAAAACTGTTTATGATGGATGTCAATTGCTCCTGATGGTTGAGAACTGTTTATGATGGATGTGCTTTGCTAATGATGGTTGAGAACTGTTTCTGAAACAACACTGAAGTTGTCTATATGTGAACACATGTTGGATCACCAGATTTCTCGCTCCATGTTTTAAAAGGAGGATTAGCTGAAAGTATTTTGTTAGATCACCAGATTTCTCGCTCCATGTTTTAAAGGAGGATTATCTGAATGTATTTATATCAGATCACCAGATTACTCGCTCCTTGTTTTTGAAAGCGGGTTAGTTTTACTAGAACTTCATACTGAATATGTGACCCATCACATCATCAAACAGGAGTTAAAGTCAAATTTGGTCAAAATGACCTACAAGCAAACATATATATTACTGACTTTTAGAAATACATTTTCATACTTAGATCATCCTGCCAAATGCATTGTATTGTCTTAATCATGAAAATGGTTTGATATTTGGTGTGAAGATTTTATTTCAGATATTTAATTTAAACCATTTGATAAGTTATTCATTCATCTTATTTTAAAAAATTGGAATTGTTGGCCAACATTTTAACCATTTACTATCTAAATTTACACATACCACTTTGAAATATAAACCTATTTGATGTGATGGGTCACAAATTTATTATTCAGCTTCTTTTGTTGGATTTGATTTAAGAATTGTGGACATTTGTTAATAAAACTTGAAAGATTTCATTTGTGCAATGGAGATTTATTTAGCCAACTTAATTTCTCATTACAATGAAAGTAATGTTGAATGTTGAGCAAATTAAATAAACTTATAAAATTAAGTTGGAAAAACTTAAATGAATTACTTGTTACCAATTGAAGTGATTGGTTTGGGTTGGAATGACTTAAAACATTTGAGTTTACTTCACATAAAATTAAGTCAGAATGACGTGGATTTATAATTTAGAAGAAACTATGTGTTTTGAGTTAGTATGACTTAATTTATCAATTTAAATAAACTTAAGAAATTCAGTTGGAAAAACTTAAATAAATTACTTGTTACCAACTGAAGCAATTGGTTTGGAATGACTTAAAACATTTGAGTTTACTTTACATAAAATTAAGTCAGAATGATGTGGATTTATAATTTAGAAGAAACTATTTGTTTTGAGTTAGTATGACTTAATTTATCAAATAAAATAAACTTAAAAAATTAAGTTGGAAAAACTTAAATGAATTACTTGTTACCAATTGAAGTGATTCATTTAAGTTGGATCAACTGTTTTCTTTTTAGAGTGTAGTGGTCTGTATACTTTTTTGTTTTTAGCACATCTTATTTTCAGTTGTTTTGGTGTTTTTGGTATTTGCAGCATGTTTTTTGTTTTGTTTTGATTGTGTGTTTCTTCATCTATATGCTGGTGAAGATTCTCAGTCGTCCAGGACATGATAAAAATAAAAAAGGCGTTTTGTCAATTTACATGCAGTAGGATGTGTGTGTGTTTTCTGTAAGCGGTTTTCACACACTGAACTTTGAATGGGTCACAGGTACGTGTTATCCCAAGTATGTGTGGGTGTTAGCTTCCAATTTACATATGTTGGTGCGTGTCAGTGGCTCATCATGTTTATAACTTCTCTCTCTCACAGTCTGCTCACTGAATTGATAAAGCTCCTTGGATGAGAAGCGAAACGTCTTTCTGTTACAAATAAAGTCCAGTTGTTTCTGTATTGAACGCCTTTTTTGGTTTCTTCATCTATTTTCTGTGATTGAAGATTTTTTTCTGTTGCATTTGTTTTTTTTGTTTAGGAGTTAGGATTATTCATGTGTTTGCAGCACGTTTTAACAGTTTGCTGTGCATTTAGCTGTGTGTAGCTTGTTTGCACCTGTCATCCACTGTTGAGACAGGACTCCTCAGTGACTAATCATGAAAGATGTACCCACGCATGGATTTTCGCAAGGGCTTACAGGGGCTGCGGCCGGTCCCCCACCCGCCGCTGGTGATAAGCAAGAGAAAGCGGAGGTGGATGGAGAGATAAAAGGTGCAGGAAAGAAAAGTGAGAGGCAAGAAGGGAGAAGCAAGGGCGGCTGTAGAGGAGATGGAGCTGGGGCCCCCAACCCAGGTGAAGAAACGAGGGAAGAGAAAAAAATGTTTAAGTTGCTGCACGGGGCAGCAAAATGTGTACAGAGATGAGGGAGTTCACAGTGACAGTGAGGGCTGGTGCTCTGACTTCAGTGAAGCCTCTGTGTCACAGGCTGACTGCACTGAACCCCGTTATCCTGTTGAAACCTGTCTTTCCTCAAACAGGCAAAAGGACTGAGAGGAGTTAAAGTTGAAAGTCACTTTCCAAACCTGAGAACTTATGACTCAGCCAGACATTACATAAGGCACAAAACAGAAACTGGGTTCACTGACCAAGAAATTTTCAGATTAAAGAAAATAATGAGCAAAGTCAGAAAACAATTCTGAACAAATGATGAACACCAGCATTTTAATTTTGTACCCACTTTTAAACCTCTCACTCAACATGGATTCTTTTAAAATAACATCTTTAAACATCAACGGAGCTAGAGAGGCTGTGAAGCGTGCACTGGTTTACCAAACCATTAAGTATAAAAGCATTGACGTTCTGCTTTTACAAGAGACACATAGTGATGCATCAAATGAGACAGAGTGGCGCAGGGAAGTTTGTGTTGAAGTCCAGGCAACAAAAGCTATTCAGTGATTTTATTTTGTGATGAAGCATCATATTCTAGTTTCAAACCCTAACATGTGGTTTTGTCTTTCTAGAAACCAGTTCAGAGTTGTTTGTAGTTTGTGACAACTGGCACATTAAAGTTGTATGTTGTGAAAACTTACTATTCAGTCATTTTCTCTCTTCTGGTGTAAGTTGAACTAGTTTTTACAGAAACTTTCATATTAACAATGAAAGCACCACCTAGTGGTCAAATATAAAAAATCAAACGTTTAGGGTAATAAAGGTACAAAGAAAAAAACATTACTGAAAGGAATACGTTATTTTATATGAGATTTAAAAAAGAGACAAAACAAAGGTTATTATTCAGTTAAACTGCTTTTCTCTGATGTGGATCCTCATGTGTCTGTTTAAATTTGACTTATATCCAAACCTTTGTCCACAAAGATCACAAACAAATGCTTTCTGTCCTGTGTGAACTATCATGTGTGTGTTTAAATTTGACTTCGTCCAAACCTTTGTCCACAAAGATCACAAACAAATGCTTTCTGTCCTGTGTGAACTATCATGTGTGTGTTTAAATTTGACTTCTGTCCAAACCTTTGTCCACAAAGATCACAAACAAATGCTTTCTGTCCTGTGTGAACTATCATGTGTGTGTTTAAATTTGACTTCTGTCCAAACCTTTGTCCACAAAGATCACAAACAAATGCTTTCTGTCCTGTGTGAACTATCATGTGTGTGTTTAAAGTTGACTTCTGTCCAAACCTTTGTCCACAAAGATCACAAGCAAATGCTTTCTGTCCTGTGTGAACTATCATGTGTGTGTTTAAAGTTGACTTCTGTCCAAACCTTTGTCCACAAAGATCACAAGCAAATGCTTTCTGTCCTGTGTGAACTATCATGTGTTTGTTTAAAGTTGACTTCTGTCCAAACCTTTGTCCACAAAGATCACAAGCAAATGCTTTCTGTCCTGTGTGAACTATCATGTGTTTGTTTAAAGTTGACTTATGTCCAAACCTTTGTCCACAAAGATCACAACAAATGCTTTCTGTCCTGTGTGAACTATCATGTGTGTTTAAAGTTGACTTATGTCCAAACCTTTGTCCACAAAGATCACAAGCAAATGCTTTCTGTCCTGTGTGAACTATCATGTGTTTGTTTAAAGTTGACTTATGTCCAAACCTTTGTCCACAAAGATCACAAACAAATGCTTTCTGTCCTGTGTGAACTATCATGTGTGTGTTTAAAGTTGACTTATATCCAAACTTTTGTCCACAAAGATCACACGCAAATGCTTTCTGTCCTGTGTGAACTATCATGTGTTTGTTTAAAGTTGACTTATGTCCAAACTTTTGTCCACAAAGATCACACGCAAATGCTTTCTGTCCTGTGTGAACTATCATGTGTTTGTTTAAAGTTGCTCCAAGACCGAGGCCATACTGATTGGCACCCCTCACCAGGTACAGACATCTACTATAACAACACTTTCCTTTTCTGGACAAGACATCCCCCTCTCCACCTCTGTTACTAATCTTGGAATAAAAATGGACTCCAATCTTACATTTGAAAATCACATTAAGCTTCTGTTTAAAACTTGCTTCTTCCATCTTCGAAACATCTCTAGACTTCGCCCATCCCTAACTTTTTCCGATGCTGAGAAGCTCGTCCATGCTTTTGTCTCCTCCAGGCTCGACTACTGCAACTCCCTGTTTATTGGAATCCCTGGCAAAAACCTTCAGAAACTTCAATATATTCAAAACAGTGCAGCAAGGATCTTGTTGCGAGTTCGTAAATTTGAACATATTACGCCCATTCTTCATAACCTTCATTGGCTTCCTGTCGCCTACAGAATTCAGTACAAAACTGCTCTCATTACACATCAATGCTTACATGGAGCTTCACCAGATTATCTGAAGGATATTCTTATTCCACACTCATCCACCCGGTCGCTGCGGTCACAGAACAGTAATCTCCTTCACATTCCGAGAACCAAATTAAGGACCATGGGAGACCGGGCTTTCAGTGTGGCTGCCCCCCGCCTGTGGAACTCTCTTCCTGACTGTCTGAGGGTCCCACAGTCTGTGGTTGACTTTAAGAGCGGCTTGAAGACCTTTCTTTTCAACCGAGCATACTCTGCCTCCTCATGATTCTACTTTTGATCTTAGTTGATACTGTTATTGATTTTACTTGTTTTATTACTTGTTTTATTGACATTTAATTTCTGTTGCACCTTGTAGCACTTTGAGATTTTCATTAATGAAAAGTGCGTTATAAATTGAATTCATTATTATTATTATTATAAAGTTGACTTATGTCCAAACTTTTGTCCACAAAGATCACACGCAAATGCTTTCTGTCCTGTGTGAACCATCATGTGTGTGTTTAAATGTGACTTCTGTCCAAACCTTTGTCCACAAAGATCACAAACAAAAGCTTTCTGTCCTGTGTGAACTATCATGTGTCTGTTTAAATCACCCTTTCTGTTAAATCTTTTTCCACAGTCTTTACAACTAAATGAGGTCTGTCTTGACTGTCTTTTCTCGACTGAGCCTCCAGTTTTCTTCACTTCAACACATTCCTTGACAACCAAACAACTTGAAGACATCACTGACTGACTTGTCTTGTGAAATTGTTTCCCATGCTCAGTGAAGCTGCAAGATTTGTTGACAGTGTTTACGCCTGACTCAGGAGCTCTGCTCTTCTTCCAGTCTTTGTCACCGTCTTCAGGTTCTGACCCAGAGTCTGATAAGTCTTTTAGCTGAGAGTCAGAGTCATTCACATCATCACCTTCATCATCCTCACTGACTTCAGTCTCTGAAGAGCTGCAATCATCTCCATAAGTATTTAGATCTGGGTTCCTGGTAGTCTCTGCTCCTCCACAGTCCTCTCCACCAGTTGATGCTTTCATCTGGTCAGCTGAACTGCTGGTTGGAAGATCTTCCTCTTTTACTTGGTGCTGATGAAGCTGTAAAAATAGACGTTTCTCTTCATCTTCCTCACTCTTCAAAGGAACAGCAGTGAATGCAAACCCGGGGTCATCAGTCTCTGTTTTCACACAAAACTGCTCTCCCTCTTGACTGGTCCACAGTTCCTCATCTTCCTCCTTTATGTTGAGGGTCTCTGGATCCTGTTGATCCATCCCAAGCATCTGTACTTCAGGAGCTTCTTTAATCAGAACCATCTGCTGAACATCTGCAGGGACCACAGAAAACGTGAACATCAGGCACAATTATAACTTTAAATTCACACATACAGCGATGCTTGAAAGTTTGTGAAGCCTTTAAAACTTTATAAATTTCTGCATAAAAATGACCTAAAACATCATCAGATTTTCACACAAGTCCTAAAAGTAGATAAAGAGAACCCAGTTAAACAAATGAGACAAAATATTATATTTGGTCATTTATCGAGGAAAATGATCCAATATTACATGGTTTTTCCTGAGATTTGTCATGCTGTTTCATCAGTAATGCACAAAAATAAATTAAATATTGAAGAGAGCATGTAGTGTTCACATGAACTAAGTTTGAATTTATATCCATACATAGCCATTGTGAGACAAACTGCCTCAATTGTACTCGTCAATGTCTGAAAGTAAACTAACAACTTGTAATTGTTACCAGTAAAAACAACTGATTTTGCTAATTTATAACAAATTATAGTGTAAACTTTTGGTGGTGAATCAGAGTCAGAGAGTCAGAGAGAATTTATTGTCATTTGCACCGCATGTAGTACATGTGTTGAAAACGAGATTATGTACACAGGGTCCCAGTTACATCCAACAACAAATGCAAGAGAAAAACAATAATAACATCTAGGATTAACTAAGAGAGACATCAGCTAGTAATACACTAAGCCCTAATGTAGTAGAAAAACATCATTATAAACAGCAGCACGAACATGAGCAGATGGTCACAGATGAACGCAGCAACAAGAAACAGATCAGTATCAGTATGATGTGACATTTTGCAGTGTTTATTCTTATTATTTATTTATTCATGAGTCTGACAGCCTCAGGGTAGAAGCTGTTCCTCAGTCTAGTGGTTCTACATTTGATGCTCCTCAACCTCCGTCCCGAGGGGAGTGGTGCAAAGAGTGAGTGTGCTGGGTGAGTGAGGTCTTTCATGATGCAGGTGGCTCTTTTTCTGCATCTGGAGGTGTAAATGTCTGTGATGGTGGGGAGACTGACTCCCACAGACTTCTGTGCAGCCTTCACCACTCTCTGCAGAGCTTTTCTCTCTGCAACTGTGCAGCCTCCATGCCACACGTTGATGCTGGAGCACAGGACGCTCTCCACTGCACACCTGTAGAACGAGGTGA
>JBBPBX010001939.1:78271-89688 GCA_038048925.1 Garcialebias charrua | reverse complement strand
TTTAATGGTTTTACCTCCTCCACCCACCGCCAATAAAACTGCTAACATCTCTCCTGTGTATACTGACAAGTCGTTGGTGATTCGTTTTCCTATTTTTATTTTAAATTCCGGTATTATAAAAGCTATTCCTATTTTTTCATTTATTTTTGATGCATCTGTATAAATTTGAATGTACTGATAATTACTGTTTATGTAGGTCTGTGCTGTATGTGAATCTATGATGTATGTCTTGTCCTTTTTCCTTCCCATTAGTGTCATTGTCTACTGTTTCTGTTGGTAAAATCCAGGGTGGTAAAACTGACAGTGGTAGATGTTTACTTATTTCTAAACTGTGTACCTGAACTTCTTCTATTTTCTTTCTTATAATCCATCCAAAAGTTTTTGTTTGTTTTTTCTCTTTTTCCCAGCATGGGTTTAGTGTATCAAACGTATTTCTTTGTCCACAGGAAAATCGTGGAAACTCAAATATGGTGTTTTTGGTTAATTATTGGAACAACATGGCACACTGCAATAACAATGTGTTGATGACTGTGCCATGTTTGTTAGGTGGGCTGCTGCTGAGAGATGGACACAAGAAGAAAGTAAAAAGAGATCAGAACATAGAAATGGTTTTACATTTAGCTTTTAATAAAATGCTTTTCTAAACAACAGTTTTGTAAGATGTCAGAGATTTGACATTAAAGACAGTGTAAAGTGAAATTAAATGTGTGTTTTGAGTTTGTCACATGGCATAAATATGTGTTATTAATCACCCATATAAATCTGACTGATTAAAAACATTGTTTTCCTTATAAAATTAAGTCTCAAAAATAATGAAAAAACATAATTGTGCCCTGGTCTGAAACGCTGGGGGCGTGTCAGCGCGTGGGCGTGGTTTCAGCGCAGTACTGCCCCCGTGTCCTGCCCCCTGAAGATGTTCGCGAAGGCTGGCAGCCTAATAGGAGTTCTCCAGCCCTACTCATTTGAACCTCCAGATAAAAATATAGGAAACCAAAGAGGTCAGTGAAAAGCATCCATCCATCCATCCATCTTCTTCCGCTTATCCGGGGTCGGGTCGCGGGGGTAGCAGCCTAAGTAGGGAGGCCCAGACTTCCCTCTCCCCAGCCACTTGGAGCAGCTCCTCCGGGGGAATCCCAAGGCGTTCCCAGGCCAGCCGAGAAACATAGTCCCTCCAGCGCGTCCTGGGTCTTCCTCTGGGTCTCCTCCCGGTGGGACATGCCCGGAACACCTCACCAGGGAGGCGTCCAGGAGGCATCCTAACCAGATGCCCGAGCCACCTCAACTGGCTCCTCTCGATGTGGAGAAGCAGCGGCTCTACTCCGAGTCCCTCCCGGATGACTGAGCTTCTCACCCTATCTCTAAGGGAGAGTCCAGCCACCCTGCGGAGAAAACTCATTTCAGCCGCTTGTATCCGAGATCTTGTTCTTTCGGTCATAACCCAAAGCTCATGACCATAGATGAGGGTGGGAACGTAGATCGATCGGTAAATTGAGAGCTTTGCCTTTTGACTCAGCTCTCTCTTCACCACGACAGACCGGTACAGCGCCCGCTTCACTGCGGACGCTGCACCTATCCGCCTATCGATCTCACGCTCCAGTTTTCCCTCATTCGTGAACAAGATCCCGAGATACTTAAACTCCTCCACTTGGGGCAGGACCTCCTCCCCGACCCGGAGAGGGCATGCTACCCTTTTCCGGCTCAAGACCATGGCCTCGGATTTGGAGGAACTGATCCTCATCCCGGCCGCATCACACTCGGCTGCAAACCGCTCCAGTGAAAGTTGTAAATCACGAACTGATGAAGCCAGTAGGACCACATCATCTGCAAAAAACAGAGAAGCGATTCTAAGGTCACCAAAACGGATCCTCTCAACACCTTGGCTGCGCCTAGAAATTCTGTCCATAAAAGTTATGAACAGAATCGGTGACAAAGGGCAACCTTGGCGGAGTCCAACTCTCACCGGAAACGAGCCTGACTTACTGCCGGCAATGCGGACCAAGCTCTGACACCGGTCGTACAGGGACCTAACAGCCCATATCAATGGGCCTGGTACCCCATACTCCCGGAGTACCCCCCACAGAACCCCCCGAGGGACGCGGTCGAATGCCTTCTCCAAGTCCACAAAGCACATGTAAACTGGTTGGGCAAACTCCCACGCACCCTCCAGGACCCTGCTGAGGGTGTAGAGCTGGTCCAGTGTTCCACGACCAGGACGAAAACCACACTGCTCCTCCTGAATCCGAGGTTCGACTATCCGACGGACCCTCCTCTCCAGAACCCCTGAATAGACCTTACCAGGGAGGCTTAAGAGTGTGATCCCCCTATAGTTGGAACACACCCTACGGTCCCCCTTTTTGAATAGGGGAACCACCACCCCAGTCTGCCAATCCAAGGGAACTGCCCCCGATGTCCACGCGATATTGCAGAGTCGCGTAAGCCAACACAACCCTACAACATCCAGAGCCCTAAGGAACTCCGGGCGAATCTCATCCACCCCCGGAGCCTTGCCACCGCGGAGCTTTTTAACCACCTCGGCGACCTCAGCACCAGAGATCGGAGAACCCGACCCAAAGTCCCCAGGCTCCGCTTCCTCAGTGGAAGACGTGCCAGTAGGATTGAGGAGGTCTTCGAAGTATTCCGCCCACCGACTCACAACATCCCGAGTTGAGGTCAGCAGCACGCCACCCCCACCATAAATGGTGTTGGTCGCGTACCTCTTTCCCCCCCTGAGACGCCGGATGGTGGACCAGAATCGCCTCGAAGCCGTACGGAAGTCATTCTCCATGGCCTCTCCGAACTCCTCCCACGCCCGAGTTTTTGCCTCAGCAACCACCCGAGCCGCATGCCGCTTGGACTGCCGGTACCTATCAGCTGCTTCCGGGGTCCCACAAGCCAAAAAGGCCCAATAGGACTCCTTCTTCAGCCTGACAGCATCCCTCACTGCCGGTGTCCACCACCGGGTTCGAGGGTTGCCACCACGACAGGCACCAACAACCTTGCGGCCACAGCTCCGATAAGCTGCCTCGACAATAGAGGCGCGGAACACGGCCCACTCGGACTCCATGTCCCCCGCCTCCCTCGGAACGTGTTCAAAGCTCTCCCGGAGGTGGGAGTTAAAGCTCCGTCTTACGGGAGACTCTGCCAGACGTTCCCAGCAGACCCTCACAATACGTTTGGGTCTGCCAGGTCTGACCGGCATCCTCCCCCACCATCGGAGCCAACTCACCACCAGGTAGTGGTCAGTTGACAGCTCCGCCCCTCTCTTCACCCGAGTGTCCAAGACATGCGGCCGCAGATCAGATGAGACGACAACAAAGTCGATCATCGAACTGCGACCTAGGGTGTCCTGGTGCCAAGAGCACATATGGACACCCTTATGCTTAAACATGGTGTTCGTTATGGACAATCCATGACGAGCACAGAAGTCCAATAACAGAACACCACTCTGGTTCAGATCAGGGGGGCCGTTCCTCCCAACCACACCCCTCCAGGTCTCACTGTCATTGCCCACGTGAGCGTTGAAGTCCCCCAGTAGAACAAGGGAGTCCCCAGGAGGCGCACTCTCCAATACCCCCTCCAAGGACTCCAAAAAGGGTGGGTAGTCTGAGCTGCCGTTTGGTGCATAGGCACAAACAACAGTCAGAGCCCGTCCCCCCACACGTAGGCGAAGGGAGGCTACCCTCTCGTTCACCGGGGTGAACCCCAACGTACAGGCACCAAGATGGGGGGCAACCAGTATGCCCACTCCTGCTCGGCGCCTCTCACCAGGGGCAACTCCAGAGTGGAAGAGTGTCCAACCCCTCTCAAGGAAACTGGTTCCAGAGCCAGAGCCATGCGTTGAGGTGAGTCCGACTATTTCTAGTCGGAACCTCTCAACCTCACACACTAGCTCAGGCTCCTTCCCCACCAGAGAGGTGACATTCCATGTCCCAATGGCCAGCTTCTGTAGCCGAGGATCAGACCGCCAGGGTCCCCGCCCTCGGCCACCACCCATCTCACATTGCACCCGACCCCTTTGGCCCCTCCCACAGGTGGTGAGCCCATGGGAAGGGGGACCCACGTCTCCTCTTCGGGCTGTGCCCGGCCGGGCTCCATGGGTAAAAGCCCGGCCACCAGGCGCTCGCCAGCGTGCCCCACCTCCGGGCCTGGCTCCAGAGTGGGGCCCCGGTGACCCGCGTCCGGGCGAGGGAAAACTTAGTCCATTTATTGTACTCATCATAGGGGTTTTTGGGCTGCACTTTGTCTGGTCCCTCACCTAGGACCTGTCTGCCTTGGGTGACCCTACTAGGGGCATGAAGCCCCTGACAGCATAGCTCCTAGGATCATTGGGACACTCAAACCCCTCCACCACGGTAAGGTGGCAGCCCAGTGAAAAGCAATTGTCAGCAAAATATTCGTCAAACTTTTTATTTTCTTAGAATGTGAGCACACAATGTGAAATCACCAGATACATAACAGCAGCTGCGCGCGGGGGACATGAGGTCCACTCTGTGTGTCAGTGGCTGCACGCGGGGGACATGAGGTCCACTCTGTGTGTCAGTGGCTGCGCGCGGGGGACATGAGGTCCACTCTGTGTGTCAGTGGCTGCGCGCGGGGGACATGAGGTCCACTCTGTGTGTCAGTGGCTGCGCGCGGGGGACATGAGGTCCACTCTGTGTGTCAGTGGCTGCGCGCGGGGGACATGAGGTCCACTCTGTGTGTCAGTGGCTGCGCGCGGGGGACGTGAGGTCCACTCTGTGTGTCCGCGGCTGACAGCAGCAGAGATCAAGTAAATAAAATAAATTAAATAAAGTCACCAAGCGGGTGCCCTGACCATTGCGACATCCAGGGAAGATGCAGGAACGAGGCATAATTGATTAGCTAGCTAACAATGAACAAAATATCTATGCTATTGCTATCTGATGCTATCTGCGATTCGCGAGTGAATGGCTCCACCGATGCGAAGAACGAATTTATACGGCTGGAGCTGCAGGGGGTGGGGCTTTAGACCGCGTGACGAAACGCGGTCACATTTAAACCACGCCTAAAAAATCCTGAAGCAGACATATCTTTAAACAAAGTTTGATCTATAACTCCAAAATTAATTGAGCTACAATTTTGAGACTTTTTACTCATTTACAAGATTACAATTATGACATTTATAATGTTTATTGAAGAAAATATTGAAATTCACTTTACACAGTCTTTAATACAGGTCCTTCTAAAATAAATCGCATATTGTGATAAAGGTAATTCTTTTCCATAATGTAATGATAAAAATGAAACTTTCATATTAGATTCATTGCACACCAACTGAAATAATTAAGGTCTTTTATTGTCTTTTATTTATCTTTTATTTATTATTCTATTTATTTTATTGCCACCTGGAGGAGCTGGCCCCCACCCTCGTGTGGGGAGGCGGGGCTGGGGAGGTCACAGAAAGGTCTGTGTCTGCACCTGTCGGCCGGCCCGCTGTTTGATCATTGCAGAAATTCACATTTTGTGCAGTTTTTCTGGATCGTTTAAAACCAGTGACATAACACTTTTGTGGAGATGTGTCTACATACCTCGAAAAAGAGGGGTTCAACGTGTTTAAATGAGGAACACTGTTTTTTAAGACAGTTTCTTCATTAGCACTCAGAGAAACACTGTCAGCAGTACACACACCTCCTGCAAACCGCCATTTCTTATAATGTCCCTTCTTGTTGTCCTGGTGCTGGGCTGGCCGTTCCATGACTGGTGGCGGCCCCTGGCTCGAGGAGCCCCGGACCTCTGGAAGGACTGAGAAGGGTGGCTTCTCGCTGGGGTTGGTGGCAGCGGCACTGTGAACGTTGAGGTGGATGCAGAGCGTTGCTGCTGCTGACGGAAGCCTCTGCCCTGGTCTCGTAGACGGATGGGCCCGCGTGCAGAGCGGGGTTCTGATCTGGGTGACACAGCGTGTTTACGGACCTGTTCCAATGCCTCTGATGACGAGCGCAGCTGCTCAAAGACGGAGCGATAATGTTCACCAAATAACCCATCGCTCGAAATCGGCCCCTCCAATAAATCTTTTTTCACGTCATCGGGAATGGACGACAATCACTTCAACCATAACTGTCTCTGCAGCACTGTTGACCAGGCCGAAATGCGGGCTGCACATGTTGCCAACACTGTGCATAAGTTAGTTATGACGTCCGCCGCGTCTCCGACCATGGTGTCTGACGAGACCCGCCCAATGCGGAGCGCTAGAAGGGCAATATTATTGGTGGCCGTACCAACCTGAGATGCACATTGGTGAATCCTGTCCTGCATCTTCGCGGCGAGCTGGTCACCGGGCGCTGGCGGCGAGATCCGCTTCCCGAAGTGTTTGGTCGGCCTGACTCCAAACACCGCCGATAAACTGAGCTCCAATGGGGGAATGGCGGGAAATGCCTGGGCCGTGTGCCCGTAAACCCTGGTGATGGGCACAAACGTTGCCACCGGAGACCTCAGCCTGAGGAGGTCTTTGGTTGCGTTTTGTAGGAGGGACGCCACATCCGCGACACTGAGCCAGAGTGGTTCCGCCGGCCCGCCATGTCTGGGCGTGAACTTTCCCGACAGGAGTGAGGATGCCGCTTCGGTGGTGCCTTCAGGTACCGTCATTCTGCACACGTCCGTAGCCCACCTTATGATTCCGGGGAGGATGTGGAGGAGGGAGGAGTGGCTGCCTTGTGGGCCCGGGGTCTCAGCCTGGGGGAAGGCGACTCCACCGGCACTGGTGACAGAGCTTGGCTGCTGGCGGCCTCAGAGCACATGGAGGGCGTCGGTTCCGGTTCTCCTGTCATGTGGGCCGGACCGCGTGCCTCGGGCGGTTCGGTTCTCTCGTCGGGAGACAGGGCCGGTTCCGCACTTTCCAAAGGACAAGGCGGGACACGGCTGCTAGTTCTCTCTTGGGGACGGAGGAAGGGCGAGGCTGGATTTGAGCCTCCATAGGAGGGAGGACCGCCGCCACTAGCTGTCTCCGAGGACGCCAATAGGGCTAGCTCTCGTAGCCACCCGCAATCCGCTGCGTCCTCCTTCGGCTGATGCGTTGCAACTCCGCCGGAGAAGAGCTCTAGCTGGCGCTGTCTTTCCTCCTCCGTCAGACACGTCGGGCAGGCAGAATGGGGCCCCATAGCCTGCTGCGCGTGGGAGGCTACAAGGCACCCCTCACAGAGATTGTGCAGGTCGGAGGCCAGGATGAAGCCCAGGCCACAGCCTGGGCAGCTCTTGAATGATGGTCTCAGACATATTAATGAAGTTCGTTGTTGGCTTGAAGAAAAATAGGGAGCAGAACCAAGATCCACAGGGGTTTTATGTGGACTGAGGGTGGGGCCCACAGCAGGTGGGCGTGGACTAGAAGTCTTCAATGTTGGCGCAAGGTGCGCGGGATTAACCCAATACAGGTAGTCCCCGAATTACGAGCGCTCTGATCTACGAGGTTCCAGACTTACGAGCTGGCGAATTTTTGGAAAAAACGCAAAAAATACTGAGTTTTCATGTGTTTTTTCACCACAGTTAGTTAGCTAAGCATATGGACACACGTTTCCGATCATTTTTATGCACTCATAAGCAGTTTTTGGATGAAAATAGAGTGTTTTTAGTCGCGCTAGCGAAACCGTTCCAATTTACGAGCGAAATTTCGGACTTACGAGAGACATGGCAACCGTTCCAAATTACGAGATTTCCGGTTTACGAGCGCCTCGTTGTAACGGATCTCGCTCGTAAATCGGGGACTACCTGTAGGTGTAGCTTTAAAGAGCGGAGCTTACACGAAATAGAACACCTTTTTATGTCCAAAAGGGTCGTTTTTTGTGAAGTGGAACCTTTTTTTCTTCTTTTTAAAACTTTATAAAGTATTTTTTAAATTTCTGTTGAAATTGTTTTAATAAAATGCTGCATTCACTTCCTCAATTTCTCAGCACAAAATATAAAAATAAATAATAATAATAATAATAATAATGTCTTTTCCTGTCATCTGTGTATGTTTCCCATACACAGACATAATTCGTCTCTGCATTTAACCAGGTGGCGCAGTGAGCAGCCAGAAAGCGCCCGGGGAGCTGGAGAAAAATTAGGTGTGCACTCATAGACACCCCAAGGTGTGTAGTGGCCGGGGCGAGAAATAAAATCAGTATTCCTGAATGTGACCCACCGCCTCGATTGCTAAAGATTTAAACAAAGACGCTGCTTGATCTGTTAGAGCTTAGAGCACGGTTTGGGGAGGACTCTCAGCTACTACCACTCCAAATTTTAGCTCAATATCAGTAAAATTATTAAAATACATTTTTGTGTTTGTTAAAGTCAGCTAGCTAAGCTGATGAATCAGGTTGACAAATAAAGTTATTGGTTGTAGATGAACGTCCATCCATCCATTTTCGTCCGCTTATCCGGGGTCGGGTCGCGGGGGTAGCAGCCTAAGTAGGGAGGCCCAGACTTCCCTCTCCCCAGCCACTTGGAGCAGCTCCTCTGGGGGAATCCCAAGGCGTTCCCAGGCCAGCCGAGAAACATAGTCCCTCCAGCGTATCCTGGGTCTTCCTCTGGGTCTCCTCCCGGTGGGACATGCCCGGAACACCTCACCAGGGAGGCGTCCAGGAGGCATCCTAACCAGATGCCCGAGCCACCTCAACTGGCTCCTCTCGATGTGGAGAAGCAGCGGCTCTACTCCGAGTCCCTCCCGGATGACTGAGCTTCTCACCCTATCTCTAAGGGAGAGTCCAGACACCCTGCGGAGAAAACTCATTTCAGCCGCTTGTATCCGAGATCTCGTTCTTTCGGTCACAACCCAAAGCTCATGACCATAGATGAGGGTGGGAACGTAGATCGATCGGTAAATTGAGAGCTTTGCCTTTTGACTCAGCTCTCTCTTCACCACGACAGACCGGTACAGCGCCCGCTTCACTGCGGACGCTGCACCTATCCGCCTATCGATCTCATGCTCCAGTTTTCCCTCATTCGTGAACAAGATCCCGAGATACTTAAACTCCTCCACTTGGGGCAGGACCTCCTCCCCGACCCGGAGAGGGCATGCTACCCTTTTCCGGCTCAAGACCATGGCCTCGGATTTGGAGGAACTGATCCTCATCCCGGCCGCATCACACTCGGCTGCAAACCGCTCCAGCGAAAGCTGTAGATCACGATCTGATGAAGCCAATAGGACCACATCATCTGCAAAAAACAGAGAAGCGATTCTAAGGCCACCAAAACGGATCCTCTCAACACCTTGGCTGCGCCTAGAAATTCTGTCCATAAAAGTTATGAACAGAATCGGTGACAAAGGGCAACCTTGGCGGAGTCCAACTCTCACCGGAAACGAGCCTGACTTACTGCCGGCAATGCGGACCAAGCTCTGACACCGGTCGTACAGGGACCTAACAGCCCTTATCAAAGGGCCTGGTACCCCATACTCCCGGAGTACCCCCCACAGAACCCCCCGAGGGACGCGGTCGAATGCCTTCTCCAAGTCCACAAAACACATGTAAACTGGTTGGGCAAACTCCCACGCACCCTCCAGGACCCTGCTGAGGGTGTAGAGCTGGTCCAGTGTTCCACGACCAGCACGAAAACCACACTGCTCCTCCTGAATCCGAGGTTCGACTATCCGATGGACCCTCCTCTCCAGAACCCCTCTGCAATATTGCGTGGACATCGGGGGCAGTTCCCTTGGATTGGCAGACCTCCAGTCATGAACATCCAGTGATTCCTTTATAGGAGTTTCATTACAATCCTTCTGGTGCTTCATGAGATATTTTGCTTTGAATTAAAGCTTACTACCTGAAGGCCAGGTAACCACACCTACATTTCTAGCACTACATTGCCATCTCCTGTGCAACCAATGCAACCACTAAAATAAATTAAATCACAGACTGAAACAGTAAATGAACACAGAGATAATGATGCAACAAAACAGTGTGACCTCTGTGATACTGGCTATTTGAGGGTCCCATTTTATTCATTCAACCTTTATTTATACAGGCTATCCTCGTTGAGCCACGGGGACTCATTTACAAGAGGGACCTGTCTCACTCACACCTAGGGACAATTTAGAGTTACCAATCAGTGTAACATGCATGTTTTTGGACTGTGGGAGGAAACCGGAGCACCCGGAGAAAACCCCACGCATGCACGGAGAGAACATGCAAACTCCACCAGGAAAAGGCCCCCGGACCGGGATTTGAACCGGGGACCTGCTCGCTGAGAGGCAGCAGCTCTACCAGTTGTGCCACTGTGTAAATGCCCCCAGATTGTAGTGAGGAGGTGGCAGAACTCCAAAACATAGTTGTAATGAACTGTGATAATATTTATGTGAAATTACAGTAAGGTCACAGATTATGGTAAATGGAGCTTATTTATATAGCGCTTTCCAGCCCCCTAGGGGCCCCAAAGCGCTTTGACAATACCAACCATCCACCCATTCATACACACATTCATACACCGGTAGCGGCAGACTGCCATGCAAGGTGCTTTCCAGCCCTACCGGGAGCAACTCGGGGTTAAAGGTGGAGTCTGCAGTTTCTGTAGAACATCAGCACTTAGAAAAAATTTCAACAAGCAAAGCATTCTGATCCCTCCCCCTCAGAGCCATATATGGCACTGCCCCCTTGTGGTCTGTTAAAATTCAAATTCAAGCTCTGTTTTTATTGGCTGATTCGAATTCAAGCTCGGTTTTTATTGGCTGGTTACAAACTTTGTTTTTATTGGCTGGAAAATGGCGGGTCACTTTTTCTTTTTAGAAATGCTTATTTACCACCTGGAGAAGCAAGGGGACAATATTTTTTTTTAGTTTTTTTCAGAGATTACCTCTCTAACATCAATCTAGTGACAGAGTGAAGAAATATGTTAAAATATATATTGTTTGAAAAGTTACAGACTACATTACAATCTTACATACCCCAGCTTTAAGTGTCTTGCCCAAGGACACAACGACACATGGTGTGGGCAACCGGGATTCGAACCGCCAACCTTCCGATCGGGGGATGACTGCCATTACCACTACGCCACGGTCGCCCCGTGGCACAGTTAGTCATGAAGAAATATATTAAAACAATTGACCCCAACTGTAAATTTTGCAAAGAGCACTCCAAACAATCAGTCATTTATTCTGGAATTGTTATATCATAAAGACATTTTGGAAGCATTGTAATAATTTTATCATTTGTAATATTGATTCAAAATTTTCATTAAGATATGAACACATTATTTTTGGCTTTCACGAAAAGAAAAACTGGCAATTAATTTAATTATAATATTTGGCAAATACCATATTCACAAATGTAAATTTTCATCATCTTCGCCTTTTTTTCCAGGTTTAATTAAAGAAATAGAATTATATTTATGCACCATTTCTAAGAGTAACAACAAAAAAGCTATAAACACGTTTGAATGCTGTAGCTCCTTGAATATATTTATACTGTGTATATATATATATATATATATATATA
>JBBPBX010001939.1:7226-78245 GCA_038048925.1 Garcialebias charrua | reverse complement strand
TATATATATATATATATTTCGTTTTTTATTATTATTATTTTTTTGATGTACTCATTGTAGAAACCTGGCACCCCCCTAGTTAAAAAAAACGTGTTCCTTGTTCTTGTTATCTTGTCCCTTGTTCTTTTTGTTCACATTCTTATAATTGTAACTGTATCTGTATTGAAATAATAATAATAATAAAAAAAAAAGGTTTACTGTATTAGTTCAATAGAAAAGTGGATGTTAAATTCCCACTCTTGTTTGGGCCCCTGAACACACCTTGCACTGTTCCCCCGCCTCCACCCAGTGTGGCTCAAGTCGTGCACTCATTAGTGTTTATAAGTACGGATGTGCTCGCCAAACATTCATTCTCCAGGGCTTGATGTTTCGTCTGTTGCTGCAGTGTTCATCAGATTATAACAAGCCTTGAACCACAAGTCGGACATTTCTACTGCTAAGGTAAAAGTTTTTCAGCCACTTATGGTGCTGTCAGTGCTGCTCTGCATACAGTATTGTGTATTTGTTTTTTTAGGACATGTGCCAGTGGGTAGCATTATGACTTATTATGATTGCTGCTGTTGCTATATCATGCTCTCAACTCTGCATCTTTTAAAACTTTATATGCTCTCATGTGGCTGGCATTGTGTTCACCTGGTGCCAGGTGATTTGGAGTTGTGCCAGGTTTGTTGTAGCACTTTAAAAAATAGCATTTCAGCACTAGCACTTTAAAACTGGCACCTTAGAACCACCATAGCAAACTTTTTGGTGTGATTATTAGGTTTTAAATGCATTTAATAAAGGCTGTTTTTAATATTGTTGGAAGGAATCAATAAGAAAAAATATATATTTTGTACACCACTTCTGTTTTTGTCATTTGAAGCCAGGCGTACCTGGTTATTTGTAATAGGGAAGCCCCAGCAAGGGTCTGCAACCTGCGGCTCTAGAGCCACATGCGGCTCTTTGGTCCCTCCGCAGCGGCTCTTTCAAGCCAAAACCACCATAAAACTGAATTTTATTGGATGTTATACCCACAACAAAAAAATGACTGGTTTTAGTAGTTTTCTTGTCATTTCCTTTGCAAATATGTGGCTAGTACTAATACAGAGAGTAAATTATACTCCCTTTAACTTTATGTTCTATTCAAAGAAGAATAGGTACTCAATTTCTCTACAATAAAAAATAAATCACATATGCCTGCACAATTCATTGTTTTAGTTTTAAAAATGGGCAAAAAAAAAAAAGAGTATATAAATAAATATTATTTACAAAAATCCAGTCTTATGGTCTTGTGACCTGGATATGGGCACCAGTGACCCCCTGCAACCCGAAAAGGAAGAAGCGAGTAAAGATGATGGATGGACACCCTGATGCATGCTCAATAATCCGGGTAGAAAAATTTAAAAAAGCTAAGTCTGGTCCTCTGGAAAAAAAAAAAAAAAGCAAAAGAAAACTACAAAAACATAGGCCTACATTTAAATTCAAGCTTGCAGCTTCAGCAGAATTTCAGCTCAAGAATCGATCCTATCATGCTAGCATCGCTACAGTCCAACACGTTTTTATCATATGTTGGTGTTTTTTGAATGTCCAGAGGACCAGACTTAGCTTTTTTAGATGATGGATGGATGGACGGACAGATTGATGAATGGATGGAATCCAGTCTATTATTTTGTCTCAAAATGTAAAAATATCAATAAATGTTAACATGGATGTTTTTAGTTTTATAATTTCACGCCTACTGGCCAGAAAAGCCCACTTTAACAAATTTTAAGTGGCCCATGGGCCACCAGTTGATAATGACTATTGTATCCAGTTTTGTGGCTCTGGACACGTTTAATTTAGTGAACGAAGGGGCAGAAATGGCTCTTTTGATCATAAAGATGGCAGACCCCTGCCCTAGACTATCTAGCATTATTTGATGTCTACCAGTTGGCTTTAGGGTCACATCCTCCGAGTCACAATCCGGGCCTTTTCCCCCGTGTTTGAATTGGGGATTAACCTACAGTTCGTCGAATACTAGTAAGAATAAATCAGTATTTTTCACAAAAATGAGCCGTTATTGTGCTGGAGCAAACAATGTTTGCTGTAAAGTCAAAATATATTTAATATTTTTACACATACCATCACAGGACTCATTGTAAAATGTTATCCTGATGTAAAATTATATCCTGGTTATCCTGATATGAAATGGTGCAGTTTGAAAGAGTTTACTCCAGTTATGTTGCTAAATTCCCCAGCTCCCCGGGCGCTTTCTATGGCTGCTCACTGCACCACCTGGTGGTGGTTGGGTTAAATGCAGAGACAAATTTCATCTTGTATGGGAAATATACACAGATGACAAAAATGTGACATTTATTTTTATTTTATTTATTTAAAATGCGGGTCCACTGTCAATGTAATCAAAGCACTTGGCTGAAAACAAGTGGAAGTCACTCGTCATGTAGGTAAACAAATATGACTGATTAGTTTAACTTGTTTTCAGTTGCTTTGGCTGTTAGGCTACATAAACACATGTGGTACTTAGCATCCGAGAACATGTTTTGCTTACAAATTGTTAAAGACGCATTATTTATTGATTTAAGAAAAATATATTGTGCACATCTCATCTCTTACTTCGTAATACTTATTAGTTTTTATCAAGTCCTTTAAAACTTTTCTGGTTTAGATTTTCAGTTGTACAGTAGCTACACTGAACAATAAAAAATCAGTCCTATTTTTACAGCCCAAAAATGTCAATTTTTTTTTTTTTTACACACGAGCGTGAACTGTCAGGACAAATAAAGAATGTTACTGAGAGAAAACAGCATATCTGTAAACCACTTAAATTTGCTTTACAACATCACGTTTTTGTCTTTATTACAGGAAGATCAAGTGGTCCACAGTTGGATTTGAAGACTAGCGAAAGGCAGCTATGGTAAGTAGAAATAATAATAATAATTAAAAAAAAACTGTTGTGAAGTTGTTCAAAATACAGTACATTAATGACAAATTCAGTTGCGTTGAGTCTTTTGATGTTTTATTTTACTGCTCAAAGTTAAAATTGTTGCTTTTCCATCCCAAAAACTGCCTCTCCAGAAACAGTCCATCAAACCAGAGATGGATAAAAAAAAAAAATCCCAGTTTTGTTTAATGTCAGTTTGTCATTTGGAGCAGACTGTCCTCCCACAGTTCCTCCTCTCTGTTTCAGTCTTCAACGGTGGAAGAGAAGGAGGCAGAGCTGGACAAACGAATCGAAGTTCTGAGGAAGAAGAATGAAGCTTTGGTCAAGAGGCACCAGGTGTGTAAAACATGACCCTCACGTGTCTTCGTATCAACTCAGAACACCAGGAGTTTATTAGTGACTTTGTGTTTGGTGACTGATTTTATTTCATAAAATCTAAATTTTCTGACACAAGAATGGTTAAACCAGGGCTCTACTAAGAAACCCAAAATAACAAACATAAGTTTAAAGTTTTAGTGTCCAAGAATTGGTTCAGATCTTTGCAGAAATGATCAGAATTTGCTGATCTGTTTCATGTTGCTGTGTTCATTTGTGCCCATCTGCTCCTACAGACTCATGATCGTGCTGCTGTTTGGGAGTAAAGTTTTTCTATGATATTAGTGCTTAGTGTATTTTTAGTTGATATTTTTCTTAGTTCATGTTAGGGGTGCGAATCTCTCTGTAGATTCGATTCCGATTTTTGATGCACCGATTTGATTAAAAATCGGTTTTCGATTCTAAAACTATTTTCGATTCTGAAACTATTTTCAATTGAAATCATGAAAAGATTAAACAATAATGTAAACAAATAAAACATTTATTTAAAACAATAATGTATGCTTGTAGCAAACATTAATGTCAAATAATACAGTATAAATACAGCAGGCTGAATTGTGAGCAGATGGGTATATGAATAGAATGCAGCAGCTTTAATCGGGTCCCGGGGGTCACTGGTGCCTATATCCAGCAGTCACTGTAGCAGTTTTCGCACTGCACAGCCCGACCCGGCTTCTAACCCGGGTTCGTCTTGTTTGCATTTGCCTTTTCGGGCCGGCGTCAGCCCGAGTTTTAGAACCCGACTGACCGAGGTTCTAAGCGGGCCGAGCTCCCGGGCCCATTTTGACGTCATGTACTGCTCACCATTTGGTTCGTTGTTTGCAGCAGGGGCGGGACTGCTGCGTGTTGAGTCATCAACTGCGACTGCATCGTTCTAACAACGACCTCCATTTTACGTTTGGGAAACATGTCTACCTCCCAAGCCCCCGTTGCGTGGTCTAACGATGAAGTCGGCTTCTTTTTCAACTACATAGCAGACGTGCATGTACAGAGGGAGCTGGACAGCAGCACACGCAATGAGAAAGTTTTTAAGCGTGCGTCAGAGGAAATGGCGTTGGCTAGCTTCAGTCAGACCTGGAAGCAATACCGTGAGAAGCTAAAAGAAGCTAAAGTCAGCTAAAGTCCTTATTTGCACTTTTCGGTAAGAACTCCCTACCCACTTCAAGGCGGCTCTCCGCACAATGTGAAATGAGTGGGGGCCAAGGGCGGAGTAGCCATCGGGAAGTTCGGGAGAAATCCCGATGGGCCGCGTCATGAATGGGCCGATAGACCACGGGGAAAATGATGACGGTTGAATAATCTGCTCAAAATTGACTTGTCCCTCCCTTCAAGAGGCTGCAGGCTGCAGCCTCTTGAAGGGAGGGACAGCGCTGATCCCTTTAAGAGACTGCACTGGGCCGGCAGTTTGGGAGCTACCATTTGATAAAAAACACCCCTGAAAGTTCACCGTTGGTTGAGTCCAGCCTAGGAGCGAAGCACGGTTATTTTCCAAAACATCAGGTGATGGAGCAGCGCGGAGTCCAAACTGCTAATTAGCAATAAAAATGGATAGGAAGAGGCCAGATGGAGCTGAAAAAGTCTGGTTGAAGAAAAGAAAGGCGTTACAGGAGGAAGCTGCCAAATGTGCAAAGCTTACAGACGTTTTTTCAAAGAGACAGACAGAAGAAGCAACAGGTAATGAAATAAATAATTACTAGCATAATAAATTAAGCTAATGTCACAACGTTGTACTGTCACTAAACATGCATGTTGTACTGTCACTAAACATGCATGAAAGTCAAGTGGGACCTAAACGGACATAGCCTAATTATTTTCATTTATTTACTTATTCATTTTATGGAGAAAAAAAAACACACAACAAACACATGTTTCTTGTATAAAAAAGAAAATATGAAATGAAAGGCGGCAGAAGAAGAAAATATCTTATGTCTTCCCCTTTTTAAAATAAAAAAAATCATTTCAAACAATAATTATATATAAGTAATGATGGAAAAAAAAAGAATAACTCATCTCTCTCAATTAGAAATAAAAGCAGAAATATATAAATTGACCAATAAATAAATAAACGTCAAAGGACAATTTAAATTAAAAGAGAACATATCTCATGTTTTAAAAATTAATTGACCATCATGGTTTGTTTTTTTTCCAGCTTAGTTCCAACAAATTATATATTTTAATTCATAATTTTACATTTTACTGTGCTTAAAATACCGGTAGGCCTATTTATTTTTTGTTTTTACTTTTACTCTTAGATGACTTGTGTTATGTAATTAAAAAAAAAAAAAAATTCCCACACAAGTCCTTATTTACGTAATGAGGCAGAAATGCATGAGGTGAAGTGAAAACAGGAGACAGAAAAATGTTAAAGCAACACATTTAATAGACAAATAAAAATAAACTCATGCATATGCATACATATTGCAACCAATGCCAAACTTGTCTCTGATTTTGCTTGTCTTGACCCTAAAAACTTTTCAGAGATAAGGCTTAAAGGACTCAAGAGCTCAGCACTTCAAGAAATAAGCAAAAATCTGCTTAGATTTGATGAGAGAGCCACAGTGAGTACTTTACACACACAGAGCTGTCCAGTCTAGCATCCCAGTGGGATAGGCTCAAAAAGTCCCCTCTGGAAGAGTCCACTGTCAGGATAGGTACTGAGATGGAACAGGGTGGCCAGGAGGGCTCAGTTGAACCAGAGATTGAACTTGAAGCAGGGCTTGTTCTTCTTGCAGAAACTGTGTTATCTGTGTTTACCTTATATTGACACAGTATAACTTTTTCACAGATGCCTACCCAGTTATAGGGCTGGCATACAAATATTTGTTGACCCTTTCATTGTCTCAGGTTGCATGTGAAAGAAGCTTCTCTACTCTCAAGTTCATCAAGAATAGACTACGAAGCACACTTAGCACACACAGGATGGCTGGTATTGTAAAGCGCTTTGGGGCTCCTCACAGGGGGCTGGAAAGCGCTATATAAATGAGCTCCATTTACCATTTAACCAGGAGCATTTGGAGGCATTTATGCTGATGTCCACAGAGAAAGAACTTCTCATGTCCATTGACAATGACAAAGTAACAAATATGGTGGCAAAAACTAGTGCACTTCTTAGGCGCTTACTGATGCTGTAGATCACATGTCAAACTCTAGGCCCATGGGCCAAATCTGGTCTCATTGACATTTTATCTGGCCTCAAATTTAATATTTTAAATGTAAAATAGTTTTATGGTTTATCTTTTTGTCACTGTATTTAGTGCAAACTTCTCATGACAGCTGGCCAACGTTCAAGCCAACAAAATTACGTTTTGAGTTTTTCAGTAATCTTTGAGTCTGATATGGAAAGAGCAACAAAGAATTGACTTATCTTTTTCTGTTTTTTAAGTCAACTAATTTAGTTTTTTTCCCACCTGATTTGCTGAATTGTAACAAAATGTAACTAAAAATTATAACCAAAAAAAAAGTTGTTGATTGTATTGCAATTAAAAAAATATTATAGGCTACATTTTTGCCTAATATTTTTAAAATATGAAAAAATGGGCCACTCTTGGCCATTAAACTCCCGGGCTGAAAAGTTGTCCCACTCCGCCCCTGGCGGGGGTGGGCCAGGCTGGGCTTAGGGCCAACCCGGGATGAGCTGGGCTGGGGAGGGCTGTGCAGTGCGAGAACGGCTTGTGCGAGAGGCAGGGGACACCCTGGACATGTCTCCAGTCCATCACAAATAATTCAAAATACAAACGTAAACAAAGATTTCAGCCTACTGTATTGCATAAACATTTAACTCAAAATAAAATGGACTGCAAAATCATATTGCATTCATCCATGTTTCAAATGTGTATGGATGGATTTTGTTTAAAATATGTGTTTGGTAAATCTTTTCAACAAAAGCCATCTATCCATCACATTTACCCGCTTTATCCTTATCGGGTCCTGGAGGTCACTGGTTCGGGTCAGATTTTTTCGTCTTTCTACCACCTTTCATTTTATGTATTCTTTCATATACTATGAGATATGGTTTTATTTTCTTTATCTTTTGGGTTTTAATGTAAAAAAAAAAAAATAATAATAAAAATCGATTTTGGGGCTTTTAGAATCGATTCTGAATCGCCAGGTCTAAGAAAATCGATTCTTTAAAACAATTTTTTTCCTGCACCCCTAGTTCATGTCCTAGATGTTATTACTGTTCTTCTTTTACATTTTATTGTTGGATGCAACTGGGGCCCTGTGTACATAATCTCGTTTCATCACATGTACCACATGTGGTGGGAATGATTCTCTGACTCTGAGAATTTGCAGCTTTTGCCTGAAATTGAACCTGCTCCAGATCTGGGTGTGTTCAGGAAAATAGATCACAACAATAAAAGCACCACTTCTCTTTAAATTAGTGTTACATCCCATGGGCATGTCATTTTATTCAGGTGAGGGGGATGAGACGTTTTAACGGTTTTGAGTGGCTAATTGACTGCAGCTGTTGGTTAATTAAGGCACGCTGTAGGTGGGGTGATTGCCCCGTCTTATAATGGGTCCACGCAGCAGAAGCAGAGAGAAGTCCGAAGCAGCTGTGAGCCGTGGCCGAAAGAAGTCAAATGAAGCCGAATGATGAAGCTGTGAGAAGAAGCCGTAGAAGATCCGAATGATGAAGTCCGAGTGAAGAAGCCGATGATGAAGAAGAAGCTGTGACCTGCCGTCGTTGTTGTGTGCGGGGCACGCTCAACCTGGGTGCTGAAGACGGGAGGCGTGAGCGACCCGCTGGACTTATGAGTTTGTTTTTGTTTATTAATCATCCTGAAGCTGGATTAGACCTGGCCTGACTTTTCTTTTTACTTTGTGATCCGGTGGACACGAGGAAGCTGAGGTCCGTTTAAAGGAGCTGGAGGCAGCGCCCCGAAGCCGCGCTGTTGGAGAGACAAAAAAACAAACAAAAAACACAATACTTTTTTTTTTTTTTTTTAATACCTCACTTCTTGTGTCCATTAATATGCTACGTGCCTTCGGGTCATAACGGTTAGGAACGACAACAACAAAAATGTGAAAAGACTTCAGTATGTAGGTGATGATACTTCTTTGATCTCTTGGCGATAAAAACACATTGAAAATCCTTGTGAACAATCAAAAAAGAAAGATGGAAACTGAATTTACTAAAACATCTTCTCTCGTATTGACGGACATGTCCTTAAAGTTAACTTGTAAACTAAATCTGTGTCTGGCTGAAAAGATGTCGAACATGGACGAGCCGTTTGGGATGGAGAAGTCATTTTTGTGTGGTTTAGTGTTGTTGGTCATTTTGTACGCTCAGATTTGATTAGCGGATGTATTAGTTTAAAAAAAAAAAAAGTCCAGTAAACTCTTGCAGAGGTTTCTGAAATAATGTGCGTTTTAAAGCCCAATTCTGACTTCATTGCTCTCCCACCACCCTTCTTAACCCTAATTCTTAATTTATTCATAACAATTTTACTTAAAAAAAATATATATCCCTTGTTTAGCAGCAGATGCACTTTTTTATTTCCACCTCAGAGATTGTGCTCTTGTCCGATTCAGACTAATGTAGGTTAGTCACGTGACTCAAGCCATGCATGAATATTGGTGGATTCTGCCAAACTTTTAAGTACATACAACAATGTTCAGTCAAGTCAACTGTTTCTTGTTTTGCTGAGACGATTCGTCCTTCATCCAAAGGACTTCCTCAATCCAAGAAGCCACCAAACAAACTGATTCCCACTAACAGCATACTCCAGAGTGGGGGAAAACAGTTTGCTGATGCTAAGATGGCCTCTGGGGCCCGCCCTCTCCCTCATCAATTCCTCAGAGACTGTTTTTTCCACTATGGAGTATTCTGTCAGTGGGAATCGGTTTGTTTGGTGGCTTCTCGGATTGAAGAAGTCCTTTGGATGAAGGATGAAATGTCTCAGCAAAAACAGAAACCTTCTAGATGACCTGACTGAACATTGTTGGATTTTATACCTGGATTATTGATCAAGAACTTTGGTATTAAGTACGTACCTGCAGTTAGAGTGGCTAGTTGATACATCTGGAAAACAACTGGCGTGAACTGTTCAAACTGCTCCGCATGTTGTAGTTTGGGATAAACCTCTTATAGTTTGTGATGAATACCTAGTTGTTTTTGGTTTTTACTGAGATGGATCTGTAATCTGTGTACATGCGTGTATCATCTAAAACAGATTACACTTAGTTTGTTCTAAAGTCTTTTAAAATGGATGTGGAATAAAAAAAAGTTCTTGATGTTTGAGTTTTTTTTTTTTCCCCTTCAGTTGTCATTTCCTTTTTAAAATGAGCGTTTTAAGAGTTGTTTTGGGAAACTGTGACGATTACTGTTTCGCTCCCAACAGGAAATTCAAGAAGACAGGAAGAAGGCGGAGCAAGAGGGGATTGCTGTGACCACTCCTTGGAAGCCCCGCCACCAAGAGCCAGAGACTGATCGGCGAAAGTCTGAGAAGGAGAACTTCACCGCCACAGTCGACATTTGTAAACCTGCAGTGGTGAGACCCGAACACGAGTCGTCTGCAGTGAGTCTGCCCCGTGTTCGTTCGTAACTTTATTTACAGAAAAAGCCTAAAATTCACAGATAAAACAAAGGAATGTGCTGAGGAGAGGAAAAGGAGAAGGGACACCAGGTGGACCTGACCGGAAGTCCAAGGTAAGGAGTGTAGTGATACACCTGACCGGAAGTCCAAGGTAAGGAGTGTAGTGATACACCTCATCTCTGATGTTGTAGGCTTGACCTTCAAGTACACCTCTCTGCATCTCTCTGAAACTCTCAGTGTTACACCTTCTTGAAACTCTCAAGGAGACAAATGGACACTATATTTTTTACAATTATTTTGAATTAATGGACACTAATTAATCAGATTGAACTTTCTCTTTAATGTGTGTTAATTCAGAATTGATCTACAGTATATTTTTGTCATTTAATGATGATTTTACTAAGCTGGTATTAAATATGCCAAAGTTAAGAGAACATCTCAGAATGATCTTGCTCTAAACTGTCTGCTCTGTACAGAATAACTGTCTTAAAGTTGACTGAACAATCCGTCGTATTTGTTTGAAGTGTTTTTGGAACGAAGGAAAAGTTCCAGACATAATTTGCTTTCTGTCTCCCGTCCTTTCTAAAAACAATGAATCTGGTCTCAAAACAAATTACATGGCTTGTTCACATGCACCTGCATCTGCTGACGCATGTTTCTTTGTTTATGTCTACCCTATCATCTGTCACTCAAACTCACTCACTTGCAAAGTCACACCCTCTCTAGGGGTACGACAACCAATCAGCAGGAAGTTTGTGACTAAGTCACACCCCTTTCTTAAAGGGACACTTCCTATTGATTCTGAGAGTGCAAGGGAACCACGAGCTCCAACACAGTGAGTTCTCTGGGAGAATGAAAGATGCATAGACGTCTTTCTCCAAGCTGTTGTACGTCCCGGCCATCAGCCAAAGGCCCACGTCTTCAGCGAGGCTTACAGCACGTCAGCTGTTTGCCATCTGAGGGTCACTGCTCCAAGCTGTGAACACTTTTCCTGGAAGTTATCTTGAAACCAAACCGGAGCTGATAACATTACTCTGGGAGGCTTCTGCAGACCTCACGAGACCGTGGCAAGATGAGATTTGTCGCCTGTAAAATGCAGCAAGGCATGCGCGTCTGGCTTGACTAATTTACTGGAGTCGAGATAAGAAAATCTTCACAAAGGTAAACGTCGTTTCATCACGGTACGGATGTCCAGCCGAAACCAAACAGAGGATGAGCCACTCTGGTTTACATCTCAAGATAATATTCAACCATTTCCTTTCTTCTTCATCCTAGACTCCTCCTTATGTTTATTTCTAAATGTAAACTGTAAGTAATGTGCCAACAGTGAAGTTCCTAACTGTCTGTTTGTTTTAATTTAAATTCTTGTCAACATAGTTATTAAATCAGAGCTAATATCGATACAAATGTTTAATGTAATTTTTGTGATAGTTTCAATAAAAGGTCTATTTTCTGGTAGACCAACATAAGTTGAAGTCTCTCGTGAAATTACATTTCTGGTTAATCACATCACAGATTTATTGATTTAATTTGAAAAAGTTGAGACCCCGTGAAACTGATGGTAGATTTGTGTAGATAAAATCTGCTCGGATCTTTCATCCAAACTATAGGTAAGTCAGTAAACTGACCTCGTAAGTGTTTAATTACACAAACGGCCTATAGATTTATTACATATTGGTGGCCGCGTACAGGTCGTCTGAAAGATTAAATTATTTAGTTGTTTTGAGTAGCTTATTGTCACGGTGTTTGTTGGCATAGTTATGTATCCTGTTTTGGACTTATAGACTGGTTTTGGCTGGTGGGTGTCAGAGATTGCTAATCGTGGCATTGTCTGGTGCGTTTCCCGTTAGAATTATCTTTTCTTTCACATTTCAACGTATGCTTGAAGCTGCGGATGAATGAATGTTTGTTTTTGTGAGACGTTTCATTACGTGTCGCGAGGCTGCATGCATTTTTCATTGTTGTGACCGCCGTGTCACCACTGCTTCATTTTATTACTTCTGCGGATTGCTGTTGAAGGTCTTGTTTCAATCATTTGCTGCTCCATTTTTACCTAATCTGTTACAACGTGTTGTTAGCTGTGGTTCGGGTGAAACCCACTCAGCTTGGTTCGGACCACACGGTTCCGAGTGACGTAAAGTCCGTTGTTTAAACAGTTAGCGTGCTGCCTTCTCTGGAAGGCGTGGGGGTAGCCTGAATGTGATTGGGCTCGTTGGCAGTATTTTCTGTGGTGTATTCTATGTTTATTTTGTGAAAGAGTGTCCAGGACTTTGGGTCGAGCTAACACGTTAGCGGTACCGAGGCAAGATGGCTGCTTAAAGCGCTGTGATTGGTCCATTGTGTGTCGTGTTCAAAAAAGTTGGTTCTGTAGACTGTGGTTGTCAGATTCATTTTTGCACACATTTCTGACAGTTTATCTGTGTTGTTTGGGTTCTATGCACGTGATATCGTCGAAGACTGGCTTAACTGCGGTGTTTTGCGATATTTATGACTGTTTTAGAACGTTGAAAAGTCCGTTCCACGCTCCTGTTCGACCGACCGCAGGTCCGTGAACATAACGCTCGAACGGCACGTCACACGTGAGTGACGTCAGGTTTCGGAGACTACATTTCCCATGAACACTTGGGTTTTTGAACTACGGTTCTGTCTTCGCTGTGATTGGTCGATTACGCTGTTGGTGTTGACGCTAAAGGGGGGTGAGGAACTCACTCCTCGTCAACTTTCACTTCGGCTGTTTGTCCCAGACAAGTTTTCATGCTTGTTTGTCCATTACTGTCATTGAAAAGACTGTTTAAACGCGGTGTTTTTGAGATTTTAATGGGTGGATTGAGTCAGTTGCTCTGAGTCTGCCGATCGCCATGTGACAAGGTCACGTGACACCGGGGGTTGCAGCTGCTTTATGGGTCCGACCTTATTTCTTTTAAAAAAAGGTTTCACAGTTCAACCGATTTTGCTCACATGATTTCGTTTTTGTGAGCCTGGGGTTCTAAAGCTATATCACGTAACGCTTTAGATCTTTCTGATTGCTGCTTTTGATCCGTTGTTAGACGTCTGTGAATGTTTGGCAGCTCACGGCTGCGCTCACAGGTGACAACAGCGCCTCTATAGAGGTCAGATAGAGAAATTGCAGTCGCTGTGATAAACTTATCCGGCGAGGCACCCCCATCTGCTGGTTACTTTAGAAGACGCAGTCTTCCTGTAAGTTGTACATGTTGAATGTTCCTGTTTTAAACGGGAAACAACTTGAAATATTGTACTCGCAGCATCCTTTAATTTGATTTTCGCAGAAAATCAAATGTTGATGGCAGAACGGTTACACAGATTTAATACAGACATGTCTGCTTTTTGATAAATTTGACACTTTTATCATAAATTCTGTGCAAAACAAGCTGTCTGTCCCTGTTTATTTTAAACTGCAAGTTTAAAATAACACACATGAGGCGTCTTTTGTTTTGATTTTCACATAAATCTCACAGCGACAGCCGATTTTGCTTGACCTTGTCACAGGTCGACAAATTAATAAAAATCACTGATTTTTATTTGATTTCACATCTTGGACTCCATGTTGACTGTCGCAGGTATCACATGGTGGGACTGCACATTGTGAAATGAGACCCACCTTACTTGATTTTTCACAGAAAATCAGTACAAAGATGGACGTTCTAGCAGGTGCATCAACGAATTGTGGGCTTGTTTCATCATTTGATAGGCACTTAGCTGCAAAGAACGTCCTTCAGGAACCAGGTGAACATCCCCTGGTGTTTTACGACAGGCTCCTCTCTGCTTACACAGGGGACAAAACTGTCCCTGGAATTGAGGAAGATTACCTGTTTAAAAGTCGTTTCACTTTGAATCTAATACCTTTCATAATGAAATGTGTTCGTTTCAATGTTAATTGCAAAGAGAGTACCATGGCAGAAATTAAACAATGTGCTATGGAATTTTTTGACATGCACGAACGACGAAAAACACCCTCAGTGGTGTGCCCAGGTCAAGAGGTCACATCCCACTCGCAGAAAATAGAAGAGGTTCCCTCTTCTACAGAGTGCGAAAGTAAACAGGTTTTTCATGATAACAAACCACAGATTGTGTCCAGCTGAAACGGTGACTCTGATCGGTTCACGGGGAGTTCTGCTGCCCTTGCCCCTCAGGTTGAAAACCCTGAGATGAGCAGAGAACCACACAAGGTAGGTGTTCGCTCTCTAGGTGAACCAAGATGGTTCAGATCGAACCAAAAAGTTCTCACCTAGGTCTCACAGTGGGTGAACTTCGAGAGAAGTTGATGTCTGGGAGCCGTGACCCTTTGAAAAATGGTCTGTCCCGACATGTACCCCCGAGAAGCGGCCCTCCTGCCCCTGCCCCTCGAACTGCACAGTTCGAGACATGCAAAAAGTCACACATGCTCCAGATTATGGAAACGACGCCTCCGCGCATAGACGTGACTGAGGTTGTGAGTTGTTTGTCAAATGATTTGAATGTTACAGTGGTTGACCAAGCTGACACAACGTGTGACGTTGTCCTTGATGATAACACAAACAACGTTGTTCAACCTGACGAAGCGACGCGCAGCACTGCCTTTTGCAACGACTCTGTGCACACAGTTGACAACATCGTCAACGCTGACAAACCGTTGGGTCGTAACGGTTAGGAACAACGACAACAACAAAAATGTGAAAAGACTTTAGTATGTAGGTGATGATACTTCTTTGATCTCTTGGCGATAAAAACACATTGCAAAATCCTTGTGAACAATCAAAAAAGAAAGATGGAAACGGAATTTACTAAAACATCTTCTCTCGTATTGACGGACATGTCCTTAAAGTTAAAACTTGTAAACTAAATCTGTGTCTGGCTGAAAAGCTGTCGAACATGGACGAGCCGTTTGGGATGGAGAAGTAATTTTCATGTGATGGTCATTTTGTACGCTCAGATTTGATTAGTGGATGTATTAGTTAAAAAAAAAAGTCCAGTAAACTCTTGCAGAGGTTATAATGTGTGTTTTAAAGCCCAATTTTGACTTCATTGCTCTCCCACCACCCTTCTTAACACTAATTCTTAATTTATTCATAACAATTTTACTTAAAAAAAATTTTTTATTCCTTGTTTAGCAGCAGATTCACTTTTTTATTTCCACCTCAGAGATTGTGCTCTTGTCCGATTCAGACTAATGTAGGTTAGTCACGTGACTCAAGCCATGCATGAATATTGGTGGATTCTGCCAAACTTTAAGTACATACAACAATGCTCAGTCAAGTCAATTGTTTCTTGTTTTGCTGAGACGATTCGTCCTTCATCCAAAGGGCTTCCTCAATAAATTTGACACTTTTATCAAAAATTCTGTGCAAAACAAGCTGTCTGTCCCTGTTTATTTTAAACTGCAAGTTTAAAATAACACACATGAGGCGTCTTTTGTTTTGATTTTCACATAAATCTCACAGCGACAGCCGATTTTGCTTGACCTTGTCACAGGTCGACAAATTAATAAAAATCACTGATTTTTATTTGATTTCACATCTTGGACTCCATGTTGACTGCCGCAGGTATCACATGGTGGGACTGCACATTGTGAAATGAGACCCACCTTACTTGATTTTTCACAGAAAATCAGTACAAAGATGGACGTTCTAGCAGGTGCATCAACGAATTGTGGGCTTGTTTCATCATTTGATAGGTACTTAGCTGCAAAGAGCGTCCTTCAGGAACCAGGTGAACATCCCTTGGTGTTTTACGACAGGCTCCTCTCTGCTTACACAGGGGACAAAACTGTCCCTGGAATTGAGGAAGATTACCTGTTTAAAAGTCGTTTCACTTTGAATCTAATACCTTTCATAATGAAATGTGTTCGTTTCAATGTTAATTGCAAAGAGAGTACCATGGCAGAAATTAAACAATGTGCTATGGAATTTTTTGACATGCTCGAACGACGATAAACACCCTCAGTGGTGTGCCCAGGTCAAGAGGTCACATCCCACTCGCAGAAAATAGAAGAGGTTCCCTCTCCTACAGAGTGCGAAAGTAAACAGGTTTTTCATGATAACAAACCACAGATTGTGTCCAGCTGAAACGGTGACTCTGATCGGTTCACGGGGAGTTCTGCTGCCCTTGCCCCTCAGGTTGAAAACCCTGAGATGAGCAGAGAACCACACAAGGTAGGTGTTCGCTCTCTAGGTGAACCAAGATGGTTCAGATCGAACCAAAAAGTTCTCACCTAGGTCTCACAGTGGGTGAACTTCGAGAGAAGTTGATGTCTGGGAGCCGTGACCCTTTGAAAAATGGTCTGTCCCGACATGTACCCCCGAGAAGCGGCCCTCCTGCCCCTGCCCCTCGAACTGCACAGTTCGAGACATGCAAAAAGTCACACATGCTCCAGATTATGGAAACGACGCCTCCGCGCGTAGACGTGACTGAGGTTGTGAGTTGTTTGTCAAATGATTTGAATGTTACAGTGGTTGACCAAGCTGACACAACGTGTGACGTTGTCCTTGATGATAACACAAACAACGTTGTTCAACCTGACGAAGCGACGCGTAGCACTGCCTTTTGCAACGACTCGGTGCACACAGTTGACAACATCGTCAACGCTGACAAAGCGTTGGGTCGTAACGGTTAGGAACAACGACAACAACAAAAATGTGAAAAGACTTCAGTATGTAGGTGATGATACTTCTTTGATCTCTTGGCGATAAAAACACATTGCAAAATCCTTGTGAACAATCAAAAAAGAAAGATGGAAACTGAATTTACTAAAACATCTTCTCTCGTATTGACGGACATGTCCTTAAAGTTAAAACTTGTAAACTAAATCTGTGTCTGGCTGAAAAGCTGTCGAACATGGACGAGCCGTTTGGGATGGAGAAGTCATTTTCATGTGATGGTCATTTTGTACGCTCAGATTTGATTAGCGGATGTATTGGTTAAAAAAAAAAAGTCCAGTAAACTCTTGCAGAGGTTTCTGAAATAATGTGCGTTTTAAAGCCCAGTTTTGACTTCATTGCTCTCCCACCACCCTTCTTAACCCTAATTCTTAATTTATTCATAACAATTTTACTTTAAAAAAAATAATTTTATTCCTTGTTTAGCAGCAGATGCACTTTTTTATTTCCACCTCAGAGATTGTGCTCTTGTCCGATTCAGACTAATGTAGGTTAGTCACGTGACTCAAGCCATGCATGAATATTGGTGGATTCTGCCAAACTTTTAAGTACATACAACAATGTTCAGTCAAGTCAACTGTTTCTTGTTTTGCTGAGACGATTCGTCCTTCATCCAAAGGACTTCCTCAATCCAAGAAGCCACCAAACAAACTGATTCCCACTAACAGCATACTCCAGAGTGGGGGAAAACAGTTTGCTGATGCTAAGATGGCCTCTGGGGCCCGCCCTCTCCCTCATCAATTCCTCTGAGACTGTTTTTTCCACTATGGAGTATTCTGTCAGTGGGAATCGGTTTGTTTGGTGGCTTCTCGGATTGAAGAAGTCCTTTGGATGAAGGATGAAATGTCTCAGCAAAAACAGAAACCTTCTAGATGACCTGACTGAACATTGTTGGATTTTATACCTGGATTATTGAGCAAGAACTTTGGTATTAGGTATGTACCTGCAGTTAAAGTGGCTAGTTGATACATCTGGAAAACGACTGGCGTGAACTGTTCAAACTGCTCCGCATGTTGTAGTTTGGGATAAACCTCTTATAGTTTGTGATGAATACCTAGTTGTTTTTGGTTTTTACTGAGATGGATCTGTATAAATGCGTGTATCATCTAAAACAGATTACACTTAGTTTGTTCTAAAGTCTTTTAAAATGGATGTGGAATAAAAAAAGTTCTTGATGTTTGAGTTGTTTTTTTTCCCCTTCAGTTGTCATTTCCTTTTTAAAATGAGCGTTTTAAGAGTTGTTTTGGGAAACTGTGACGATTACTGTTTCGCTCCCAACAGGAAATTCAAGAAGACAGGAAGAAGGCGGAGCAAGAGGGGATTGCTGTGACCACTCCTTGGAAGCCCCGCCACCAAGAGCCAGAGACTGATCGGCGAAAGTCTGAGAAGGAGAACTTCACCGCCACAGTCGACATTTGTAAACCTGCAGTGGTGAGACCCGAACACGAGTCGTCTGCAGTGAGTCTGCCCCGTGTTCGTTCGTAACTTTATTTACAGAAAAAGCCTAAAATTCACAGATAAAACAAAGGAATGTGCTGAGGAGAGGAAAAGGAGAAGGGACACCAGGTGGACCTGACCGGAAGTCCAAGGTAAGGAGTGTAGTGATACACCTCATCTCTGATATTGTAGGCTTGACCTTCAAGTACACCTCTCTGCATCTCTCTGAAACTCTCAGTGTTACACCTTCTTGAAACTCTCAAGGAGACAAATGGACACTATATTTTTTACAATTATTTTGAATTAATGGACACTAATTAATCAGATTGAACTTTCTCTTTAATGTGTGTTAATTCAGAATTGATCTACAGTATATTTTTGTCATTTAATGATGATTTTACTAAGCTGGTATATTTTAAATATGCCAAAGTTAAGAGAACATCTCAGAATGATCTTGCTCTAAACTGTCTGCTCTGTGCAGAATAACTGTCTTAAAGTTGACTGAACAATCCGTCGTATTTGTTTGAAGTGTTTTTGGAACGAAGGAAAAGTTCCAGACATAATTTGCTTTCTGTCTCCCGTCCTTTCTAAAAACAATGAATCTGGTCTCAAAACAAATTACATGGCTTGTTCACATGCACCTGCATCTGCTGACGCATGTTTCTTTGTTTATGTCTACCCTATCATCTGTCACTCAAACTCACTCACTTGCAAAGTCACATCCTCTCTAGGGGTACGACAACCGATCAGCAGGAAGTTTGTGACTAAGTCACACCCCCTTCTTAAAGGGACACTTCCTATTGATTCTGAGAGTGCAAGGGAACCACGAGCTCCAACACAGTGAGTTCTCTGGGAGAATGAAAGATGCATAGACGTCTTTCTCCAAGCTGTTGTACGTCCCGGCCATCAGCCAAAGGCCCACGTCTTCAGCGAGGCTTACAGCACGTCAGCTGTTAGCCATCTGAGGGTCACTGCTCCAAGCTGTGAACACTTTTCCTGGAAGTTATCTTGAAACCAAACCGGAGCTGATAACATTACTCTGGGAGGCTTCTGCAGACCTCACGAGACCGTGGCAAGATGAGATTTGTCGCCTGTAAAATGCAGCAAGGCATGCGCGTCTGGCTTGACTAATTTACTGGAGTCGAGATAAGAAAATCTTCACAAAGGTAAACGTCGTTTCATCACGGTACGGATGTCCAGCCGAAACCAAACAGAGGATGAGCCACTCTGGTTTACATCTCAAGATACATAGATCCAACATGGCGGCGCGTGCAAACGTTGCGGCTTCTCTCTCTCCCAGCAACACGGTGCTTTCGTCTGTTTTGTCCTGCACGCCGCAATTTGCCGGCACGTCTTTGTCTTGTCTACGTGTTCAAGAACGCAAGTATAGCCGTGAATTCCTGCTTGATGTCGGAAAAACCGCTCATTTGGGAATAAACAGCGAACTCCAGGAGAAGCTACATGAGCTCGAGGTGGAGTTACATCAGCTTCGTGACTGCGAGCTGCTCTGGAAGCCAGCCCGGACCTTCCCTTCATCGCGCCCGCCGTGGAAGTACCACAAGCGGCGTGACGCTTCACCGCGCCCGCCATGGAAACGCCACAAGCGGCGTGACAGGAAACGTAGAAGCGGGGTAAACGCGGAGGGATCAGAGCGAGGCTAGCAGCTAGCCCACACAGGCCGGCGATCCCATCCATGGTTCTGGCTAACGTGCGCTCCTTGGACAACAAATTGGATTATATACGCCTGCTGCGAACTAGGGGTGGGCGATATTACCAAAAAATGATATCACGATATATTTTTTGAAATACCCCGATAACGATATCAGACGATATTTCACAACAGTCACCAGAATACAAAAAAAATATTCATATTTAACAAGCAAAAATATATATACCGCACCAGCCGCCACTGAGGTGTGCGGTAATGACTATTCTAACACTTTAACACATTTTAAAAGAGCATACAGTAAATAAAAATAATAATTTCTTACTTTAAGCGGCAGCTTCTGTCATCAGTTTGCTGTTAGCTCCAGCTGTTAGCTCCAGCTGTTAGCTCCAGTTGTTAGCACCGCTGCGTTACGTCTGAGCTTCGCAGCTTTCTGTAGCACCACGCAGTTTAAACCCTTTACAGAAGGACTGTTAGTATCCTAACTTCATACAGTTGGAGACAGAAAAAGTTTTAATGACTTACCGACGCCGCAGTCTGTGCGCGCCGCGTTCAGCTGTTAGCATTTTAGCCCCCAAACCCGCAGCTCCGGGCAGTCCGGTTTAGCTGCACGCACCTCCTAAAAGGTTGTCGGCTTTATTATTCCAAGTTAGCGCGTTGTCCCCCGATGTCTTCGGCTTCCAGTCCGACATCGAGGCGAGCTCCAGGGACCTCTGATCGCTCAAAGCCGGCTGCCCGGTGAAGCTACGAGGATGCAGCTATGAGGCTAATGCTAGCTCGTTCCTCCTCCTCGGGTTCGGTGTGCGCGCGCATGCGTATTAACAAAATGTAGGGCATCTCCACATGAAGGCAGTCTCCACGGAACACCGGCTGCTGTCTGCTGCTTCACGCGGTCCGCGTTCCTCCACAAAACCACCGTTATCGCAAAGTGACGCAGTCAAATGACGTCATCATAGGATGCCGCGATATAATTTTTTTCACCGGTGTCAAAAAATCCACCGGTATTATCGTAGACGAGACGATATGGCCCACCCCTACTGCGAACGACACAAAAGACTGTGAGAGACTGTTGTGTGTTTGTATTCACGGAAACGTGGCTCAACAACAACGTTCTGGACCATGCTATTCAGCTGGAGCAGCTAACATGCTACAGAGCGGACCGAACCCTCGAGGGAGGTAAGAGATGGGGAGGGGGGCTCTGTGTTTACATCAACAACGCATGGTGTCGTGATGCTGCTGTGGTCTACAAACACTGCTCACATTTAGTGGAGTTCATGACTATTAAATGCAGACCGTTCTTTTTACCGAGGGAGTTTACAGCTGTTTTGATTGTTGCTGTATATATCCCCCCAAGCTCCAACAGCAAAGATAGAGGTGAGGCACTAAATGAACTATATCTGCACATCAGTGAGCAACAAACAGCCCACCCTGATGCTTTTCTCATCACGGCTGGTGATTTCAACCATGCAGATTTAAAGAGTGTTCTTCCAAAAACATACAGAAACATAAACTTTGCAACAAGAGGAAACAACACCCTGGACCAGGTTTACACCACCATGAAAAATTCCTACAGAGCCATCCCCCTCCCCCACATTGGTGCTTCTGACCATATCTGTGTTATGCTAAAGCCAGCATACAGGCCACTGGTGAAAGTCACAAAACCAGTCCGCAAGCAGATACGAGTGTGGCCAGAGGGGTCTTCAGAGGCACTCCAGGACTGTTTTGACACCACAGATTGGAGTATGTTCAAAGAAGCTGCTACCACAAACAACACCACATGTCTCCAGGAGTACTCAGACACTGTATGTTCATACATCACCAAGTGCATTGATGATGTAACCAACCTTAAAACCATCACTGTTCGGGCTAACCAGAAGCCATGGCTGACAGCTGAGGTTTACAGACTCCTGAGAGCCAGGAATGCTGCCTTCAAAGCGGGAGATCAGGTGGGCCTGAGGGCAGCCAGAAACAACCTGGACCGGGGCATCAGAAAGGCAAAGAAGCAGTATTCTGGGAAAATAGCTCACCGTTTCAAGGACAGCAGGGATACACGCAGTCTGTGGCAGGGAATACAGACCATCACAAACTACAAACCACCCCCCCAGACCTGTGACAGCTCAGCCTCTGCGCTGAATGAACTGAATGAGTTCTTTGCTCGGTTCGAGGCAAGTAACAGCACACCAGCACATAAACTCCCCCCCTCTCCTGATGGCCAGGTGCTGACGCTGTCCTCAGACAGCGTAAGGCGATCATTCATCAAGATTAACGCCCGGAAGGCCTCTGGTCCTGACAACATACCTGGTCGTGTGCTGAAGGACTGTGCAGGGGAACTCGCAGCGGTCTTCACGGACATCTTTAACATCTCACTGAGCCAGGCCATCGTCCCCACCTGTTTCAAAGCCACCACCATCATCCCTGTCCCAAAGAAGGCAACGCCCGCATGCCTCAATGACTATCGCCCAGTAGCACTCACCCCCATCCTGATGAAGTGCTTTGAACGGCTAGTCATGAAAAGCATCACATCTGTCCTCCCTGACTCCCTGGATCCCTTCCAATTTGCATACCGACCTAATCGCTCAACCGACGATGCCATCTCCTCTGCCCTTCACACAGCTCTCACACATCTGGACACGAAGGACTCCTATGTTAGAATGTTGTTCATCGACTTCAGCTCGGCATTTAACACCATCATCCCCCAACAGCTCATCCTTAAACTGGACAGTCTGGGGCTGAACACCTCAATGTGTAACTGGCTGCTAGACTTCCTGACCGGGAGACCACAGACAGTACGGATCGGGAGTAACACATCTAGCACCATCACATTGAACACAGGGGCCCCACAAGGATGTGTGCTGAGCCCCCTTCTATTCACCCTGCTAACACACGACTGCACACCATCGTACAGCTCCAACCACTTCATCAAGTTTGCGGACGACACAACAGTGGTAGGTCTCATCAGCAACAACGATGAGACGGACTACAGGAACGAGGTGAGCCGCCTGGCCTTGTGGTGCGGACACAACAATCTCACTCTCAACGTGGAGAAGACAAAGGAGATTGTTGTGGACTTCAGGAAGAGGGATGCCCAACATCCTCCTCTGACCATCAACAGCACCGCAGTGGAGAGAGTAGACAGCACCAAGTTCCTGGGAGTGCACGTCTCAAAGGACCTGTCCTGGAGCAGGAACACTGCAGCACTGGCAAAGAAGGCTCACCAGCGTCTCTACTTTCTCCGCAAGCTGAAAAGGGCTGGAGCTTCAACCCCCATCATGAGCACCTTCTACAGAGGTGCCATAGAAAGTGTCCTGACCAGCTGCATCACTGTGTGGTTTGGTGCATGTACTGCATCCTGCCGCAAGAGCCTCCAGCGCATTGTGAGAGCAGCTGAGAAGATCGTGGGCACCTCCTTGCCCTCACTGCAGGACTTACACAGCAAACGCCTCACTCGGAAAGCCCACCGCATGGCAGGTGATCCCACACACCCACTACACAGCTGCTTCAGACTGCTGCCATCAGGAAGGAGACTGAGGAGTCTCCAGGCTCGAACCAGCAGACTGAGAGACAGCTCTGTTCATCAGGCAGTCAGAATGCTAAACACTCTGCCTGCTCTGCCTCCCCTCCCATTTGAACTGCCTTAACACTAAAACTTTCTCACATATTATCACTCAACACAAAGTTTTTAACACTAGACTCTGTGTCACCAAACGGGTTTTCACTAAACTCTCGGTCATGTGCTCATACAGTTTGCACTACTTCTCATACTTGCACTAATGTCTGTATTACATCACTGCCTATAATCATAATACTGTTTACATTCTCTGTTTACATTTATTAATACTGTTTACTTTTATTACTACTGCTTACATGTAATTACTACTGTTTACATTTATTTACACTACTCTAATATCTACACCACTGCTGGTACATATACAGTGTGCTCTGAACGGTCTTATTTAGGGATGCCCAATGTGCCTTACTGCATATGCCACTTTTTGCCTCTACAACAACATCAACTACTACCTCATACATATACTGTGTACATTGACTCATACGCTGCTTTGCCACTTTGCAAATGTCAATGCTAGAAACCTTTAGTTTATTTTAGTTATACTTTTTATACTCTTTTTTTATACCACTATGCAAAAAAAAAAAAAAAACTCAGGACAGTGTTAGTTTTACTATTTTTATGCTTATGTCTATTATTATATGTTTCAGTGTTTCAATGTTTAGATGTTTACTGTTGCACCGAGGGACTGAGAGAAACGCAATTTCGGTCCTGTGTATGTCCTGCACTGTACATATTGCAGATCTGACAATAAAGTTGACTTTGAAGATAATATTCAACCATTTCCTTTCTTCTTCATCCTAGACTCCTCCTTATGTTTATTTCTAAATGTAAACTGTAAGTAATGTGCCAACAGTGAAGTTCCTAACTGTCTGTTTGTTTTAATTTAAATTCTTGTCAACGTAGTTATTAAATCAGAGCTAATATCGATACAAATGTTTAATGTAATTTTTGTGATAGTTTCAATAAAAGGTCTATTTTCTGGTAGACCAACATAAGTTGAAGTCTCTCGTGAAATTACATTTCTGGTTAATCACATCACAGATTTATTGATTTAATTTGAAAAAGTTGAGACCCCGTGAAACTGATGGTAGATTTGTGTAGATAAAATCTGCTCGGATCTTTCATCCAAACTATAGGTAAGTCAGTAAACTGACCTCGTAAGTGTTTAATTACACAAACGGCCTATAGATTTATTACATATTGGTGGCCGCGTACAGGTCGTCTGAAAGATTAAATTATTTAGTTGTTTTGAGTAGCTTATTGTCACGGTGTTTGTTGGCATAGTTATGTATCCTGTTTTGGACTTATAGACTGGTTTTGGCTGGTGGGTGTCAGAGATTGCTAATCGTGGCATTGTCTGGTGCGTTTCCCGTTAGAATTATCTTTTCTTTCACATTTCAACGTATGCTTGAAGCTGCGGATGAATGAATGTTTGTTTTTGTGAGACGTTTCATTACGTGTCGCGAGGCTGCATGCATTTTTCATTGTTGTGACCGCCGTGTCACCACTGCTTCATTTTATTACTTCTGCGGATTGCTGTTGAAGGTCTTGTTTCAATCATTTGCTGCTCCATTTTTACCTAATCTGTTACAACGTGTTGTTAGCTGTGGTTCGGGTGAAACCCACTCAGCTTGGTTCGGACCACACGGTTCCGAGTGACGTAAAGTCCGTTGTTTAAACAGTTAGCGTGCTGCCTTCTCTGGAAGGCGTGGGGGTAGCCTGAATGTGATTGGGCTCGTTGGCAGTATTTTCTGTGGTGTATTCTATGTTTATTTTGTGAAAGAGTGTCCAGGACTTTGGGTCGAGCTAACACGTTAGCGGTACCGAGGCAAGATGGCTGCTTAAAGCGCTGTGATTGGTCCATTGTGTGTCGTGTTCAAAAAAGTTGGTTCTGTAGACTGTGGTTGTCAGATTCATTTTTGCACACATTTCTGACAGTTTATCTGTGTTGTTTGGGTTCTATGCACGTGATATCGTCGAAAACTGGCTTAACTGCGGTGTTTTGCGATATTTATGACTGTTTTAGAACGTTGAAAAGTCCGTTCCACGCTCCTGTTCGACCGACCGCAGGTCCGTGAACATAACGCTCGAACGGCACGTCACACGTGAGTGACGTCAGGTTTCGGAGACTACATTTCCCATGAACACTTGGGTTTTTGAACTACGGTTCTGTCTTCGCTGTGATTGGTCGATTACGCTGTTGGTGTTGACGCTAAAGGGGGGTGAGGAACTCACTCCTCGTCAACTTTCACTTCGGCTGTTTGTCCCAGACAAGTTTTCATGCTTGTTTGTCCATTACTGTCATTGAAAAGACTGTTTAAACGCGGTGTTTTTGAGATTTTAATGGGTGGATTGAGTCAGTTGCTCTGAGTCTGCCGATCGCCATGTGACAAGGTCACGTGACACCGGGGGTTGCAGCTGCTTTATGGGTCCGACCTTATTTCTTTTAAAAAAAGGTTTCACAGTTCAACCGATTTTGCTCACATGATTTCGTTTTTGTGAGCCTGGGGTTCTAAAGCTATATCACGTAACGCTTTAGATCTTTCTGATTGCTGCTTTTGATCCGTTGTTAGACGTCTGTGAATGTTTGGCAGCTCACGGCTGCGCTCACAGGTGACAACAGCGCCTCTATAGAGGTCAGATAGAGAAATTGCAGTCGCTGTGATAAACTTATCCGGCGAGGCACCCCCATCTGCTGGTTACTTTAGAAGACGCAGTCTTCCTGTAAGTTGTACATGTTGAATGTTCCTGTTTTAAACGGGAAACAACTTGAAATATTGTACTCGCAGCATCCTTTAATTTGATTTTCGCAGAAAATCAAATGTTGATGGCAGAACGGTTACACAGATTTAATACAGACATGTCTGCTTTTTGATAAATTTGACACTTTTATCATAAATTCTGTGCAAAACAAGCTGTCTGTCCCTGTTTATTTTAAACTGCAAGTTTAAAATAACACACATGAGGCGTCTTTTGTTTTGATTTTCACATAAATCTCACAGCGACAGCCGATTTTGCTTGACCTTGTCACAGGTCGACAAATTAATAAAAATCACTGATTTTTATTTGATTTCACATCTTGGACTCCATGTTGACTGCCGCAGGTATCACATGGTGGGACTGCACACTGTGAAATGAGACCCACCTTACTTGATTTTTCACAGAAAATCAGTACAAAGATGGACGTTCTAGCAGGTGCATCAACGAATTGTGGGCTTGTTTCATCATTTGATAGGTACTTAGCTGCAAAGAACGTCCTTCAGGAACCAGGTGAACATCCCTTGGTGTTTTACGACAGGCTCCTCTCTGCTTACACAGGGGACAAAACTGTCCCTGGAATTGAGGAAGATTACCTGTTTAAAAGTCGTTTCACTTTGAATCTAATACCTTTCATAATGAAATGTGTTCGTTTCAATGTTAATTGCAAAGAGAGTACCATGGCAGAAATTAAACAATGTGCTATGGAATTTTTTGACATGCTCGAACGACGATAAACACCCTCAGTGGTGTGCCCAGGTCAAGAGGTCACATCCCACTCGCAGAAAATAGAAGAGGTTCCCTCTCCTACAGAGTGCGAAAGTAAACAGGTTTTTCATGATAACAAACCACAGATTGTGTCCAGCTGAAACGGTGACTCTGATCGGTTCACGGGGAGTTCTGCTGCCCTTGCCCCTCAGGTTGAAAACCCTGAGATGAGCAGAGAACCACACAAGGTAGGTGTTCGCTCTCTAGGTGAACCAAGATGGTTCAGATCGAACCAAAAAGTTCTCACCTAGGTCTCACAGTGGGTGAATTTCGAGAGAAGTTGATGTCTGGGAGCCGTGACCCTTTGAAAAATGGTCTGTCCCGACATGTACCCCCGAGAAGCGGCCCTCCTGCCCCTGCCCCTCGAACTGCACAGTTCGAGACATGCAAAAAGTCACACATGCTCCAGATTATGGAAACGACGCCTCCGCGCGTAGACGTGACTGAGGTTGTGAGTTGTTTGTCAAATGATTTGAATGTTACAGTGGTTGACCAAGCTGACACAACGTGTGACGTTGTCCTTGATGATAACACAAACAACGTTGTTCAACCTGACGAAGCGACGCGTAGCACTGCCTTTTGCAACGACTCGGTGCACACAGTTGACAACATCGTCAACGCTGACAAAGCGTTGGGTCGTAACGGTTAGGAACAACGACAACAACAAAAATGTGAAAAGACTTCAGTATGTAGGTGATGATACTTCTTTGATCTCTTGGCGATAAAAACACATTGCAAAATCCTTGTGAACAATCAAAAAAGAAAGATGGAAACTGAATTTACTAAAACATCTTCTCTCGTATTGACGGACATGTCCTTAAAGTTAAAACTTGTAAACTAAATCTGTGTCTGGCTGAAAAGCTGTCGAACATGGACGAGCCGTTTGGGATGGAGAAGTCATTTTCATGTGATGGTCATTTTGTACGCTCAGATTTGATTAGCGGATGTATTAGTTTTTTTAAAAAGTTTAGTAAACTCTTGCAGAGGTTTCTGAAATAATGTGCGTTTTCAAGCCCAATTTTGACTTCATTGCTCTCCCACCACCCTTCTTAACCCTAATTCTTAATTTATTCATAACAATTTTACTTAAAAAAATGTATTCCTTGTTTAGCAGCAGATGCACTTTTTTATTTCCACCTCAGAGATTGTGCTCTTGTCCGATTCAGACTAATGTAGGTTAGTCACGTGACTCAAGCCATGCATGAATATTGGTGGATTCTGCCAAACTTTTAAGTACATACAACAATGTTCAGTCAAGTCAACTGTTTCTTGTTTTGCTGAGACGATTCGTCCTTCATCCAAAGGACTTCCTCAATCCAAGAAGCCACCAAACAAACTGATTCCCACTAACAGCATACTCCAGAGTGGGGGAAAACAGTTTGCTGATGCTAAGATGGCCTCTGGGGCCCGCCCTCTCCCTCATCAATTCCTCTGAGACTGTTTTTTCCACTATGGAGTATTCTGTCAGTGGGAATCGGTTTGTTTGGTGGCTTCTCGGATTGAAGAAGTCCTTTGGATGAAGGATGAAATGTCTCAGCAAAAACAGAAACCTTCTAGATGACCTGACTGAACATTGTTGGATTTTATACCTGGATTATTGATCAAGAACTTTGGTATTAGGTACGTACCTGCAGTTAGAGTGGCTAGTTGATACATCTGGAAAACGACTGGCGTGAACTGTTCAAACTGCTCCGCATGTTGTAGTTTGGGATAAACCTCTTATAGTTTGTGATGAATACCTAGTTGTTTTTGGTTTTTACTGAGATGGATCTGTATACATGCGTGTATCATCTAAAACAGATTACACTTAGTTTGTTCTAAAGTCTTTTAAAATGGATGTGGAATAAAAAAAAGTTCTTGATGTTTGAGTTTTTTTTTTTCCCCTTCAGTTGTCATTTCCTTTTTAAAATGAGCGTTTTAAGAGTTGTTTTGGGAAACTGTGACGATTACTGTTTCGCTCCCAACAGGAAATTCAAGAAGACAGGAAGAAGGCGGAGCAAGAGGGGATTGCTGTGACCACTCCTTGGAAGCCCCGCCACCAAGAGCCAGAGACTGATCGGCGAAAGTCTGAGAAGGAGAACTTCACCGCCACAGTCGACATTTGTAAACCTGCAGTGGTGAGACCCGAACACGAGTCGTCTGCAGTGAGTCTGCCCTGTGTTCGTTCGTAACTTTATTTACAGAAAAAGCCTAAAATTCACAGATAAAACACAGGAATGTGCTGAGGAGAGGAAAAGGGGAAGGGACACCAGGTGGACCTGACCGGAAGTCCAAGGTAAGGAGTGTAGTGATACACCTCATCTCTGATATTGTAGGCTTGACCTTCAAGTACACCTCTCTGCATCTCTCTGAAACTCTCAGTGTTACACCTTCTTGAAACTCTCAAGGAGACAAATGGACACTATATTTTTTACAATTATTTTGAATTAATGGACACTAATTAATCAGATTGAACTTTCTCTTTAATGTGTGTTAATTCAGAATTGATCTACAGTATATTTTTGTCATTTAATGATGATTTTACTAAGCTGGTATTAAATATGCCAAAGTTAAGAGAACATCTCAGAATGATCTTGCTCTAAACTGTCTGCTCTGTGCAGAATAACTGTCTTAAAGTTGACTGAACAATCCGTCGTATTTGTTTGAAGTGTTTTTGGAACGAAGGAAAAGTTCCAGACATAATTTGCTTTCTGTCTCCCGTCCTTTCTAAAAACAATGAATCTGGTCTCAAAACAAATTACATGGCTTGTTCACATGCACCTGCATCTGCTGACGCATGTTTCTTTGTTTATGTCTACCCTATCATCTGTCACTCAAACTCACTCACTTGCAAAGTCACACCCTCTCTAGGGGTACGACAACCAATCAGCAGGAAGTTTGTGACTAAGTCACACCCCTTTCTTAAAGGGACACTTCCTATTGATTCTGAGAGTGCAAGGGAACCACGAGCTCCAACACAGTGAGTTCTCTGGGAGAATGAAAGATGCATAGACGTCTTTCTCCAAGCTGTTGTACGTCCCGGCCATCAGCCAAAGGCCCACGTCTTCAGCGAGGCTTACAGCACGTCAGCTGTTTGCCATCTGAGGGTCACTGCTCCAAGCTGTGAACACTTTTCCTGGAAGTTATCTTGAAACCAAACCGGAGCTGATAACATTACTCTGGGAGGCTTCTGCAGACCTCACGAGACCGTGGCAAGATGAGATTTGTCGCCTGTAAAATGCAGCAAGGCATGCGCGTCTGGCTTGACTAATTTACTGGAGTCGAGATAAGAAAATCTTCACAAAGGTAAACGTCGTTTCATCACGGTACGGATGTCCAGCCGAAACCAAACAGAGGATGAGCCACTCTGGTTTACATCTCAAGATAATATTCAACCATTTCCTTTCTTCTTCATCCTAGACTCCTCCTTATGTTTATTTCTAAATGTAAACTGTAAGTAATGTGCCAACAGTGAAGTTCCTAACTGTCTGTTTGTTTTAATTTAAATTCTTGTCAACATAGTTATTAAATCAGAGCTAATATCGATACAAATGTTTAATGTAATTTTTGTGATAGTTTCAATAAAAGGTCTATTTTCTGGTAGACCAACATAAGTTGAAGTCTCTCGTGAAATTACATTTCTGGTTAATCACATCACAGATTTATTGATTTAATTTGAAAAAGTTGAGACCCCGTGAAACTGATGGTAGATTTGTGTAGATAAAATCTGCTCGGATCTTTCATCCAAACTATAGGTAAGTCAGTAAACTGACCTCGTAAGTGTTTAATTACACAAACGGCCTATAGATTTATTACATATTGGTGGCCGCGTACAGGTCGTCTGAAAGATTAAATTATTTAGTTGTTTTGAGTAGCTTATTGTCACGGTGTTTGTTGGCATAGTTATGTATCCTGTTTTGGACTTATAGACTGGTTTTGGCTGGTGGGTGTCAGAGATTGCTAATCGTGGCATTGTCTGGTGCGTTTCCCGTTAGAATTATCTTTTCTTTCACATTTCAACGTATGCTTGAAGCTGCGGATGAATGAATGTTTGTTTTTGTGAGACGTTTCATTACGTGTCGCGAGGCTGCATGCATTTTTCATTGTTGTGACCGCCGTGTCACCACTGCTTCATTTTATTACTTCTGCGGATTGCTGTTGAAGGTCTGTTTCAATCATTTGCTGCTCCATTTTTACCTAATCTGTTACAACGTGTTGTTAGCTGTGGTTCGGGTGAAACCCACTCAGCTTGGTTCGGACCACACGGTTCCGAGTGACGTAAAGTCCGTTGTTTAAACAGTTAGCGTGCTGCCTTCTCTGGAAGGCGTGGGGGTAGCCTGAATGTGATTGGGCTCGTTGGCAGTATTTTCTGTGGTGTATTCTATGTTTATTTTGTGAAAGAGTGTCCAGGACTTTGGGTCGAGCTAACACGTTAGCGGTACCGAGGCAAGATGGCTGCTTAAAGCGCTGTGATTGGTCCATTGTGTGTCGTGTTCAAAAAAGTTGGTTCTGTAGACTGTGGTTGTCAGATTCATTTTTGCACACATTTCTGACAGTTTATCTGTGTTGTTTGGGTTCTATGCACGTGATATCGTCGAAGACTGGCTTAACTGCGGTGTTTTGCGATATTTATGACTGTTTTAGAACGTTGAAAAGTCCGTTCCACGCTCCTGTTCGACCGACCGCAGGTCCGTGAACATAACGCTCGAACGGCACGTCACACGTGAGTGACGTCAGGTTTCGGAGACTACATTTCCCATGAACACTTGGGTTTTTGAACTACGGTTCTGTCTTCGCTGTGATTGGTCGATTACGCTGTTGGTGTTGACGCTAAAGGGGGGTGAGGAACTCACTCCTCGTCAACTTTCACTTCGGCTGTTTGTCCCAGACAAGTTTTCATGCTTGTTTGTCCATTACTGTCATTGAAAAGACTGTTTAAACGCGGTGTTTTTGAGATTTTAATGGGTGGATTGAGTCAGTTGCTCTGAGTCTGCCGATCGCCATGTGACAAGGTCACGTGACACCGGGGGTTGCAGCTGCTTTATGGGTCCGACCTTATTTCTTTTAAAAAAAGGTTTCACAGTTCAACCGATTTTGCTCACATGATTTCGTTTTTGTGAGCCTGGGGTTCTAAAGCTATATCACGTAACGCTTTAGATCTTTCTGATTGCTGCTTTTGATCCGTTGTTAGACGTCTGTGAATGTTTGGCAGCTCACGGCTGCGCTCACAGGTGACAACAGCGCCTCTATAGAGGTCAGATAGAGAAATTGCAGTCGCTGTGATAAACTTATCCGGCAAGGCACCCTCATCTGCTGGATACTTTAAAAGACGCAGTCTTCCTGTAAGTTGTACATGTTGAATGTTCCTGTTTTAAACGGGAAACAACTTGAAATATTGTACTCACAGCATCCTTTAATTTGATTTTCGTAGAAAATCAAATGTTGATGGCAGAACAGTTACACAGATTTAATACAGACATGTCTGCTTTTTGATAAATTTGACACTTTTATCATAAATTCTGTGCAAAACAAGCTGTCTGTCCCTGTTTATTTTAAACTGCAAGTTTAAAATAACACACATGAGGCGTCTTTTGTTTTGATTTTCACATAAATCTCACAGCGACAGCCGATTTTGCTTGACCTTGTCACAGGTCGACAAATTGATAAAAATCACTGATTTTTATTTGATTTCACATCTTGGACTCCATGTTGACTGCCGCAGGTATCACATGGTGGGACTGCACACTGTGAAATGAGACCCACCTTACTTGATTTTTCACAGAAAATCAGTACAAAGATGGACGTTCTAGCAGGTGCATCAACGAATTGTGGGCTTGTTTCATCATTTGATAGGTACTTAGCTGCAAAGAACGTCCTTCAGGAACCAGGTGAACATCCCCTGGTGTTTTACGACAGGCTCCTCTCTGCTTACACAGGGGACAAAACTGTCCCTGGAATTGAGGAAGATTACCTGTTTAAAAGTCGTTTCACTTTGAATCTAATACCTTTCATAATGAAATGTGTTCGCTTCAATGTTAATTGCAAAGAGAGTACCATGGCAGAAATTAAACAATGTGCTATGGAATTTTTTGACATGCTCGAACGACGAAAAACACCCTCAGTGGTGTGCCCAGGTCAAGAGGTCACATCCCACTCGCAGAAAATAGAAGAGGTTCCCTCTCCTACAGAGTGCGAAAGTAAACAGGTTTTTCATGATAACAAACCACAGATTGTGTCCAGCTGAAACGGTGACTCTGATCGGTTCACGGGGAGTTCTGCTGCCCTTACCCCTCAGGTTGAAAACCCTGAGATGAGCAGAGAACCACACAAGGTAGGTGTTCGCTCTCTAGGTGAACCAAGATGGTTCAGATCGAACCAAAAAGTTCTCACCTAGGTCTCACAGTGGGTGAACTTCGAGAGAAGTTGATGTCTGGGAGCCGTGACCCTTTGAAAAATGGTCTGTCCCGACATGTACCCCCGAGAAGCGGCCCTCCTGCCCCTGCCCCTCGAACTGCACAGTTCGAGACATGCAAAAAGTCACACATGCTCCAGATTATGGAAACGACGCCTCCGCGCGTAGACGTGACTGAGGTTGTGAGTTGTTTGTCAAATGATTTGAATGTTACAGTGGTTGACCAAGCTGACACAACGTGTGACGTTGTCCTTGATGATAACACAAACAACGTTGTTCAACCTGACGAAGCGACGCGCAGCACTGCCTTTTGCAACGACTCGGTGCACACAGTTGACAACATCGTCAACGCTGACAAAGCGTTGGGTCGTAACGGTTAGGAACAACGACAACAACAAAAATGTGAAAAGACTTCAGTATGTAGGTGATGATACTTCTTTGATCTCTTGGCGATAAAAACACATTGCAAAATCCTTGTGAACAATCAAAAAAGAAAGATGGAAACTGAATTTACTAAAACATCTTCTCTCGTATTGACGGACATGTCCTTAAAGTTAAAACTTGTAAACTAAATCTGTGTCTGGCTGAAAAGCTGTCGAACATGGACGAGCCGTTTGGGATGGAGAAGTCATTTTCATGTGATGGTCATTTTGTACGCTCAGATTTGATTAGCGGATGTATTAGTTAAAAAAAAAAAAGTTCAGTAAACTCTTGCAGAGGTTTCTGAAATAATGTGCGTTTTAAAGCCCAATTCTGACTTCATTGCTCTCCCACCACCCTTCTTAACCCTAATTCTTAATTTATTCATAACAATTTTACTTAAAAAAATGTATTCCTTGTTTAGCAGCAGATGCACTTTTTTATTTCCACCTCAGAGATTGTGCTCTTGTCCGATTCAGACTAATGTAGGTTAGTCACGTGACTCAAGCCATGCATGAATATTGGTGGATTCTGCCAAACTTTTAAGTACATACAACAATGTTCAGTCAAGTCAACTGTTTCTTGTTTTGCTGAGACGATTCGTCCTTCATCCAAAGGACTTCCTCAATCCAAGAAGCCACCAAACAAACTGATTCCCACTAACAGCATACTCCAGAGTGGGGGAAAACAGTTTGCTGATGCTAAGATGGCCTCTGGGGCCCGTCCTCTCCCTCATCAATTCCTCTGAGACTGTTTTTTCCACTATGGAGTATTCTGTCAGTGGGAATCGGTTTGTTTGGTGGCTTCTCGGATTGAAGAAGTCCTTTGGATGAAGGATGAAATGTCTCAGCAAAAACAGAAACCTTCTAGATGACCTGACTGAACATTGTTGGATTTTATACCTGGATTATTGATCAAGAACTTTGGTATTAGGTACGTACCTGCAGTTAGAGTGGCTAGTTGATACATCTGGAAAACAACTGGCGTGAACTGTTCAAACTGCTCCGCATGTTGTAGTTTGGGATAAACCTCTTATAGTTTGTGATGAATACCTAGTTGTTTTTGGTTTTTACTGAGATGGATCTGTATTAGGGATGGGGCAGATCCGATCCAGTATCGGTTCGGTATCCGATACCAGCATTATTTAAGTATTGGGTATCGGATCAAACCTGCCGATACTTTTCCGATCCAGCTTCAAAGAGCACTTGTGTTCAATCACAATCTGTGACTGCCCTTTTTAACATTGTGTGAGATAAACCCAATGAAGACACTCTTAAGCCTTACAATAAGGGGGTTCCCTATTGTAAGGCTTAAGAGTGTCTTCATTGGGTTTATCTCACACAATGTTAAAATGAATAGTTTGGGTGCAAAAGTTTCATTATACAGAGTCAAATACCTGAACAGTATCGGATCGGGAAAGTATCGGTATCGGTCGATACTGAGTTAATAAGTATCGGTATCGGATCGGAAGTAAGAAATGTGGATCGGTGCATCCCTAATCTGTATACATGCGTGTATCATCTAAAACAGATTACACTTAGTTTGTTCTAAAGTCTTTTAAAATGGATGTGAAATAAAAAAAAATTCTTGATGTTTGAGTTGTTTTTTTTCCCCTTCAGTTGTCATTTCCTTTTTAAAATGAGCGTTTTAAGAGTTGTTTTGGGAAACTGTGACGATTACTGTTTCGCTCCCAACAGGAAATTCAAGAAGACAGGAAGAAGGCAGAGCAAGAGGGGATTGCTGTGATTACTCCTTGGAAGCCTCGCCACCAAGAGCCAGAGACTGATCGGCGAAAGTCTGAGAAGGAGAACTTCACTGCCACAGTCGACGTTTGTAAACCTGCAGTGGTGAGACCCGAACACGAGTCGTCTGCAGTGAGTCTGCCCCGTGTTCGTTCGTAACTTTATTTACAGAAAAAGCCTAAAATTCACAGATAAAACACAGGAATGTGCTGAGGAGAGGAAGAGGAGAAGGGACACCAGGTGGACCTGACAGGAAGTCCAAGGTAAGGAGTGTAGTGATACACCTCATCTCTGATATTGTAGGCTTGACCTTCAAGTACACCTCTCTGCATCTCTCTGAAACTCTCGGTGTTACACCTTCTTGAAACTCTCAAGGAGACAAATGGACACTATATATTTTACAATTATTTTGAATTAATGGACACTAATTAATCAGATTGAACTTTCTCTTTAATGTGTGTTAATTCAGAATTGATCTACAGTATATTTTTGTCATTTAATGATGATTTTACTAAGCTGGTATATTTTAAATATGCCAAAGTTAAGAGAACATCTCAGAATGATCTTGCTCTAAACTGTCTGCTCTGTGCAGAATAACTGTCTTAAAGTTGACTGAACAATCCGTCGTATTTGTTTGAAGTGTTTTTGGAACGAAGGAAAAGTTCCAGACATAATTTGCTTTCTGTCTCCCGTCCTTTCTAAAAACAATGAATCTGTTCTCAAAACAAATTACATGGCTTGTTCACATGCACCTGCATCTGCTGACGCATGTTTCTTTGTTTATGTCTACCCTATCATCTGTCACTCAAACTCACTCACTTGCAAAGTCACACCCTCTCTAGGGGTACGACAACCAATCAGCAGGAAGTATGTGACTAAGTCACACCCCCTTCTTAAAGGGACACTTCCTATTGATTCTGAGAGTGCAAGGGAACCACGAGCTCCAACACAGTGAGTTCTCTGGGAGAATGAAAGATGCATAGACATCTTTCTCCAAGCTGTTGTACGTCCCGGCCATCAGCCAAAGGCCCACGTCTTCAGCGAGGCTTACAGCACGTCAGCTGTTAGCCATCTGAGGGTCACTGCTCCAAGCTGTGAACACTTTTCCTGGAAGTTATCTTGAAACCAAACCGGAGCTGATAACATTACTTTGGGAGGCTTCTGCAGACCTCACGAGACCGTGGCAAGATGAGATTTGTCGCCTGTAAAATGCAGCAAGGCATGCGCGTCTGGCTTGACTAATTCACTGGAGTCGAGATAAGAAAATCTTCACAAAGGTAAACGTCGTTTCATCACGGTACGGATGTCCAGCCGAAACCAAACAGAGGATGAGCCACTCTGGTTTACATCTCAAGATAAGATTCAACCATTTCCTTTCTTCTTCCTCCTAGACTCCTCCTTATGTTTATTTCTAAATGTAAACTGTAAGTAATGTGCCAACAGTGTAACTGTCTGTTTGTTTTAATTTGAATTCTTGTCAACGTAGTTATTAAATCAGAGCTAATATCGATAGAAATGTTTAATGTAATTTTTGTGATAGTTTCAATAAAAGGTCTATTTTCTGGTAGACCAACATAAGTTGAAGTCTCTCGTGAAATTACATTTCTGGCTAATCACATCACAGATTTATTGATTTAATTTGAAAAAGTTGAGACCCCGTGAAACTGATGGTAGATTTGTGTAGATAAAATCTGCTCGGATCTTTCATCCAAACTATAGGTAAGTCAGTAAACTGACCTCGTAAGTGTTTAATTACACAAACGGCCTATAGATTTATTACATATTGGTGGCCGCGTACAGGTCGTCTGAAAGATTAAATTATTTAGTTGTTTTGAGTAGCTTATTGTCACGGTGTTTGTTGGCATAGTTATGTATCCTGTTTTGGACTTATAGACTGGTTTTGGCTGGTGGGTGTCAGAGATTGCTAATCGTGGCATTGTCTGGTGCGTTTCCCGTTAGAATTATCTTTTCTTTCACATTTCAACATATGCTTGAAGCTGCGGATGAATGAATGTTTGTTTTTGTGAGACGTTTCATTACGTGTCGCGAGGCTGCATGCATTTTTCATTGTTGTGACCGCCGTGTCACCACTGCTTCATTTTATTACTTCTGCGGATTGCTGTTGAAGGTCTGTTTCAATCATTTGCTGCTCCATTTTTACCTAATCTGTTACAACGTGTTGTTAGCTGTGGTTCGGGTGAAACCCACTCAGCTTGGTTCGGACCACACGGTTCCGAGTGACGTAAAGTCCGTTGTTTAAACAGTTAGCGTGCTGCCTTCTCTGGAAGGCGTGGGGGTAGCCTGAATGTGATTGGGCTCGTTGGCAGTATTTTCTGTGGTGTATTCTACGTTTATTTTGTGAAAGAGTGTCCAGGACTTTGGGTCGAGCTAACACGTTAGCGGTACCGAGGCAAGATGGCTGCTTAAAGCGCTGTGATTGGTCCATTGTGTGTCGTGTTCAAAAAAGTTGGTTCTGTAGACTGTGGTTGTCAGATTCATTTTTGCACACATTTCTGACAGTTTATCTGTGTTGTTTGGGTTCTATGCACGTGATATCGTCGAAGACTGGCTTAACTGCGGTGTTTTGCGATATTTATGACTGTTTTAGAACGTTGAAAAGTCCGTTCCACGCTCCTGTTCGACCGACCTCAGGTCCGTGAACACAACGCTCGAACGGCACGTCACACGTGAGTGACGTCAGGTTTCGGAGACTACATTTCCCATGAACACTTGGGTTTTTGAACTACGGTTCTGTCTTCGCTGTGATTGGTCGATTACGCTGTTGGTGTTGACGCTAAAGGGGGGTGAGGAACTCACTCCTCGTCAACTTTCACTTCGGCTGTTTGTCCCAGACAAGTTTTCATGCTTGTTTGTCCATTACTGTCATTGAAAAGACTGTTTAAACGCGGTGTTTTTGAGATTTTAATGGGTGGATTGAGTCAGTTGCTCTGAGTCTGCCGATCGCCATGTGACAAGGTCACGTGACACCGGGGGTTGCAGCTGCTTTATGGGTCCGACCTTATTTCTTTTAAAAAAAGGTTTCACAGTTCAACCGATTTTGCTCGCATGATTTCGTTTTTGTGAGCCTGGGGTTCTAAAGCTATATCACGTAACGCTTTAGATCTTTCTGATTGCTGCTTTTGATCCGTTGTTGGACGTCTGTGAATGTTTGGCAGCTCACGGCTGCGCTCACAGGTGACAACAGCGCCTCTATAGAGGTCAGATAGAGAAATTGCAGTCGCTGTGATAAACTTATCCGGCGAAGCACCCCCATCTGCTGGTTACTTTAGAAGACACAGTCTTCCTGTAAGTTGTACATGTTGAATGTTCCTGTTTTAAATGGGAAACAACTTGAAATATTGTACTCACAGCATCCTTTAATTTGATTTTCGTAGAAAATCAAATGTTGATGGCAGAACAGTTACACAGATTTAATACAGACATGTCTGCTTTTTGATAAATTTGACACTTTTATCATAAATTCTGTGCAAAACAAGCTGTCTGTCCCTGTTTATTTTAAACTGCAAGTTTAAAATAACACACATGAGGCGTCTTTTGTTTTGATTTTCACATAAATCTCACAGCGACAGCCGATTTTGCTTGACCTTGTCACAGGTCGACAAATTGATAAAAATCACTGATTTTTATTTGATTTCACATCTTGGACTCCATGTTGACTGCCGCAGGTATCACATGGTGGGACTGCACACTGTGAAATGAGACCCACTTTACTTGATTTTTCACAGAAAATCAGTACAAAGATGGACGTTCTAGCAGGTGCATCAACAAATTGTGGGCTTGTTTCATCATTTGATAGGTACTTAGCTGCAAAGAACGTCCTTCAGGAACCAGGTGAACATCCCCTGGTGTTTTACGACAGGCTCCTCTCTGCTTACACAGGGGACAAAACTGTCCCTGGAATTGAGGAAGATTACCTGTTTAAAAGTCGTTTCACTTTGAATCTAATACCTTTCATAATGAAATGTGTTCGCTTCAATGTTAATTGCAAAGAGAGTACCATGGCAGAAATTAAACAATGTGCTATGGAATTTTTTGACATGCTCGAACGACGAAAAACACCCTCAGTGGTGTGCCCAGGTCAAGAGGTCACATCCCACTCGCAGAAAATAGAAGAGGTTCCCTCTCCTACAGAGTGCGAAAGTAAACAGGTTTTTCATGATAACAAACCACAGATTGTGTCCAGCTGAAACGGTGACTCTGATCGGTTCACGGGGAGTTCTGCTGCCCTTGCCCCTCAGGTTGAAAACCCTGAGATGAGCAGAGAACCACACAAGGTAGGTGTTCGCTCTCTAGGTGAACCAAGATGGTTCAGATCGAACCAAAAAGTTCTCACCTAGGTCTCACAGTGGGTGAACTTCGAGAGAAGTTGATGTCTGGGAGCCGTGACCCTTTGAAAAATGGTCTGTCCCGACATGTACTCCGGAGAAGCGGCCCTCCTGCCCCTGCCCCTCGAACTGTACAGTTCGAGACATGCAAAAAGTCACACATGCTCCAGATTATGGAAACGACGCCTCCGCGCGTAGACGTGACTGAGGTTGTGAGTTGTTTGTCAAATGATTTGAATGTTACAGTGGTTGACCAAGCTGACACAACGTGTGACGTTGTCCTTGATGATAACACAAACAACGTTGTTCAACCTGACGAAGCGACGCGTAGCACTGCCTTTTGCAACGACTCGGTGCACACAGTTGACAACATCGTCAACGCTGACAAACCGTTGGGTCGTAACGGTTAGGAACAACGACAACAACAAAAATGTGAAAAGACTTCAGTATGTAGGTGATGATACTTCTTTGATCTCTTGGCGATAAAAACACATTGCAAAATCCTTGTGAACAATCAAAAAAGAAAGATGGAAACTGAATTTACTAAAACATCTTCTCTCGTATTGACGGACATGTCCTTAAAGTTAAAACTTGTAAACTAAATCTGTGTCTGGCTGAAAAGCTGTCGAACATGGACGAGCCGTTTGGGATGGAGAAGTCATTTTCATGTGATGGTCATTTTGTACGCTCAGATTTGATTAGCGGATGTATTAGTTAAAAAAAAAAAAGTTTAGTAAACTCTTGCAGAGGTTTCTGAAATAATGTGCGTTTTAAAGCCCAATTCTGACTTCATTGCTCTCCCACCACCCTTCTTAACCCTAATTCTTAATTTATTCATGACAATTTTACTTAAAAAAAATGTATTCCTTGTTTAGCAGCAGATGCACTTTTTTATTTCCACCTCAGAGATTGTGCTCTTGTCCGATTCAGACTAATGTAGGTTAGTCACGTGACTCAAGCCATGCATGAATATTGGTGGATTCTGCCAAACTTTTAAGTACATACAACAATGTTCAGTCAAGTCAACTGTTTCTTGTTTTGCTGAGACGATTCGTCCTTCATCCAAAGGACTTCCTCAATCCAAGAAGCCACCAAACAAACTGATTCCCACTAACGGCATACTCCAGAGTGGGGGAAAAAAGTTTGCTGATGCTAAGATGGCCTCTGGGGCCCGCCCTCTCCCTCATCAATTCCTCTGAGACTGTTTTTTCCACTATGGAGTATTCTGTCAGTGGGAATCGGTTTGTTTGGTGGCTTCTCGGATTGAAGAAGTCCTTTGGATGAAGGATGAAATGTCTCAGCAAAAACAGAAACCTTCTAGATGACCTGACTGAACATTGTTGGATTTTATACCTGGATTATTGAGCAAGAACTTTGGTATTAGGTATGTACCTGCAGTTAAAGTGGCTAGTTGATACATCTGGAAAACGACTGGCGTGAACTGTTCAAACTGCTCCGCATGTTGTAGTTTGGGATAAACCTCTCATAGTTTGTGATGAATACCTAGTTGTTTTCGGTTTTTACTGAGATGGATCTGTATACATGCGTGTATCATCTAAAACAGATTACACTTAGTTTGTTCTAAAGTCTTTTAAAATGGATGTGGAATAAAAAAAAGTTCTTGATGTTTGAGTTGTTTTTTTTCCCCTTCAGTTGTCATTTCCTTTTTAAAATGAGCGTTTTAAGAGTTGTTTTGGGAAACTGTGACGATTACTGTTTCGCTCCCAACTGGAAATTCAAGAAGACAGGAAGAAGGCGGAGCAAGAGGGGATTGCTGTGACCACTCCTTGGAAGCCCCGCCACCAAGAGCCAGAGACTGATCGGCGAAAGTCTGAGAAGGAGAACTTCACCGCCACAGTCGACGTTTGTAAACCTGCAGTGGTGAGACCCGAACACGAGTCGTCTGCAGTGAGTCTGCCCCATGTTCGTTCGTAACTTTATTTACAGAAAAAGCCTAAAATTCACAGATAAAACACAGGAATGTGCTGAGGAGAGGAAAAGGAGAAGGGACACTAGGTGGACCTGACAGGAAGTCCAAGGTAAGGAGTGTAGTGATACACCTCATCTCTGATATTGTAGGCTTGACTTTCAAGTACACCTCTCTGCATCTCTCTGAAACTCTCAGTGTTACACCTTCTTGAAACTCTCAAGGAGACAAATGGACACTATATTTTTTACAATTATTTTGAATTAATGGACACTAATTAATCAGATTGAACTTTCTCTTTAATGTGTGTTAATTCAGAATTGATCTACAGTATATTTTTGTCATTTAATGATGATTTTACTAAGCTGGTATATTTTAAATATGCCAAAGTTAAGAGAACATCTCAGAATGATCTTGCTCTAAACTGTCTGCTCTGTGCAGAATAACTGTCTTAAAGTTGACTGAACAATCCGTCGTATTTGTTTGAAGTGTTTTTGGAACGAAGGAAAAGTTCCAGACATAATTTGCTTTCTGTCTCCCGTCCTTTCTAAAAACAATGAATCTGGTCTCAAAACAAATTACATGGCTTGTTCACATGCACCTGCATCTGCTGACGCATGTTTCTTTGTTTATGTCTACCCTATCATCTGTCACTCAAACTCACTCACTTGCAAAGTCACACCCTCTCTAGGGGTACAACAACCAATCAGCAGGAAGTATGTGACTAAGTCACACCCCCTTCTTAAAGGGACACTTCCTATTGATTCTGAGAGTGCAAGGGAACCACGAGCTCCAACACAGTGAGTTCTCTGGGAGAATGAAAGATGCATAGACATCTTTCTCCAAGCTGTTGTACGTCCCGGCCATCAGCCAAAGGCCCACGTCTTCAGCGAGGCTTACAGCACGTCAGCTGTTAGCCATCTGAGGGTCACTGCTCCAAGCTGTGAACACTTTTCCTGGAAGTTATCTTGAAACCAAACCGGAGCTGATAACATTACTCTGGGAGGCTTCTGCAGACCTCACGAGACCGTGGCAAGATGAGATTTGTCGCCTGTAAAACGTAGCAAGGCATGCGCGTCTGGCTTGACTAATTTACTGGAGTCGAGATAAGAAAATCTTCACAAAGGTAAACGTCGTTTCATCACGGTACGGATGTCCAGCCGAAACCAAACAGAGGATGAGCCACTCTGGTTTACATCTCAAGATAAGATTCAACCATTTCCTTTCTTCTTCATCCTAGACTCCTCCTTATGTTTATTTCTAAATGTAAACTGTAAGTAATGTGCCAACAGTGAAGTTCCTAACTGTCTGTTTGTTTTAATTTGAATTCTTGTCAACGTAGTTATTAAATCAGAGCTAATATCGATACAAATGTTTAATGTAATTTTTGTGATAGTTTCAATAAAAGGTCTATTTTCTGGTAGACCAACATAAGTTGAAGTCTCTCGTGAAATTACATTTCTGGCTAATCACATCACAGATTTATTGATTTAATTTGAAAAAGTTGAGACCCCGTGAAACTGATGGTAGATTTGTGTAGATAAAATCTGCTCGGATCTTTCATCCAAACTATAGGTAAGTCAGTAAACTGACCTCGTAAGTGTTTAATTACACAAACGGCCCATAGATTTATTACAGGAGGGATGATGGAGTAAAGTTGGTTTAATGCAAAAAGGAGAAATCCACAGTACAAAATCAGCCTTTACCAAATACGAGCTGCTTATTTCCAGCCAAGACTCTCTGGGAAACATAAAATCTTCTTTTTTCAGCTTTTCCCTTTTCAGGGGTCACCACAGCAAGTCATCCTCCACCTCACTCTGTCCTCTGTATCCTCTGTCCTCACTGCAACCACCTCCATGTCCTCTCTAACTGCATCCATATATCTCCTCTTTGTCTTTTTCCTGGTAGCTGCATTTCTAACATCCTTCTACCAATATACCCACTGTCCCTCCTCTGGACATGTCCAAACCATCTCAGTGTGTCCTCCCTAACTTTATCTCCCAGTTGTTCAACATGTGCTGTACCTCTGATGATCTCATTCCTGATCTTATCCATCCTTGTCACTCCTAAGGAGAACCTCAGCATCTTCATTTCTGACACTTCCAGTTCTTTCTCCTGTCTTTTTGTCCATGTCTCTGTCTCCAGACCATACAACACAGCTGGTCTCACTACAGTCTTGTACACTTTTCCTTTGATCTTTTCTGACACCTTTTTGTCACAAATCACTCCTGAAACTTTTCTCCATCTGCTCCATCCTGCCTGGACTCTCTTTTTCACCTCTTTACTACATTCCCCATTTTCCTGGACAGTGGATGCCAAGAACTTGAAGTCCTGCACCTTTGTGACCTCTGCTCCTTGTAGCTTCACTGTTCCACCTCCTCCTCCTCATTCACACACATGTACTCTGTCTTACTACGGCTGACTTTCATTCCTCTTCTTTGATTTGATTTTGATTTGATGTTTATTCATTCATTTTAAAAGAACAATACAAGACAGTTTCATCAGATACAAGAATACAAGTAGGATAAAATGAAGGGAGCAGAAAGAATGAAATCTTATTATATCTGCCCCTTACAGTATTTCACAATTTGTTCAACCAATGATAACCTTCAAACTACATCACAGAATGAATAATTCTACTTAATTTTTCTAACTGTAATACACAAACTACATCACAAAATGAATAATTCTACTTAATTTTTCTAACTGTAATACACAAACTACATCACAAAATGAATAATTCTACTTAATTTTCCTAACTGTAATACACAAACTACATCACAAAATGAATAATTCTACTTAATTTTTTCTAACTGTAATACACAAACTACGTCACAAAATGAATAACTCTACTTAATTTTTCTAACTAATACACAAACGCACTAAGCTACATCATAAGTGTAATACACTGTTCTATGAAATATTTGATCAACCCAAATGGTTAATGCTTTATCATCTTTTTTGATTCGTGAAAGGTGAGCACACTCACTGGTTTGGAAGAAAACAAACAGACTTAATTAAAAATAATGGATATCTATTAAAGAAGTCTTGTGACAGAAAAAAGTAAAAACATACATGTTCAGACACACAAACTGTTATCTGCTAGAGAAATGTCAGTAACTGCCACAGAAATTAAACGGCACACACACAACAAGGCATTGATGTAAAATCATTATCCCTCACCTCTTGACACAACTGGGAGAGCCTCACAGTTTTTGGCAGGGATACACATCAACGCAGCCGAGCATCTGATCAGGACCACGGCAGACTCTCGAATTGTTTATCCGAGCGCTTCTCTATTTATACCTTTGTGAGTACTGTACATGACTTCACTCACTCCCATCAAACATGTTTTCAATCAAACTTTGTTTTTCAAAGCAGTGCCAGGCACTGCCAAAAGCTTTCTGTTTCATCTATCAGCTACAAGGTCAGTTTGCCCTTAATTGCTGAGCTGTACTCATCAACATCTTACAAACTTGGCTGTGAGATACATGGAAACACATTATCTGCCTAACTCCCTTTCAGAAGAACTGCAAGGCTTGAAGTGAGATGGGTGATATGCATTCACTCATCAAAAGACCTTATGGCTTTTCAGAGAAGGACGGGCCCATCCTTCAAGAAACTCCGGGCCTTTGAAGTAAGACTGCACAACCCCCCCTCTTCAAGGCTTTAATGAAACATCTTGACACTAAACTAAAATGTTTAGTGTTGCATTAAGCATTAACTCTTAAAAATTGATAAAACATTTAGTCAGAAAAACATTAATACTTCTTAAACTCTTCATTCCACCTTATGATTTTTTGACTAATTTTGAAAGTTTTTCCCTGTCACCTCATGGGACATTTCTAAGACAGTGTTACAAACTAATCTAATTATATGATCCTTCCTACAAAACAAAGCACTAAAATACAAAAGTAAAGGAGTGATACTGCACATTCTCATTTTATTAGTTTTAAACCATATGTACACTTTATTAGTTTAACCCGCTGTAAAACTTTCCCCTTAAACTCAATCATAAGTTTCAGCACTCATGGACCCGTTCTGTTGCGTACCAGAAAGGGGTGAGTGACTGCAAAGCAGAATTGCCAATTAATCAATCAATAAGTCTTGTTGTCCGCACTCACACAAGCATACAACACATACATCCTTTAAAAAGGCACCTAGTTACTTTTTAAGGACGATTTTACTGTCCAGATAAAACCTATTCCTGTTTATAGCACATATCTTCATGTGCATGTCATCTCTAATTAATCATCATTTAGTCTTAATTTTATCACATCAGGTAAAATAAAACAAAATAAAAACTCAAAGAACGATAAAGAATGTTCCCAACTTAGTCACTTCACGATGGATCTTGTGGCTCCACCCTCTGGAACAACTCGCACACCTTAAAGGTCGATACACAAGGTCGTTGCACTGCAACGTTACACGCGCCGGACACCACTGCTCTGCCCACGTTCTGCCCACACTTGTTACCAGCAGGACCGACCTACAGGACATTTGAAGCCATCTTGTCTGTTCATCTCGTGGCAAAGAGCCCCAACTGTCCTCTTTTCAGGACAGGTCTGGGCGTCGAAGAGGTGTGGTGTCACCAGCAGCTCTGCAGCACAAACGCAGCACCACCACAACAGCGATGAAGCGACCCAGCAGACACCAGTCACAGGCGCTTTGGTCACTCCTGTCGTCCTCTGCACGACCTCAGTCCGTCCCATCAGACAGACGACACACCACGACATCAAGCTTTGGAAAAAAGCAAAAGACTGAGATAGAATGACAGAAATTAGTGATCTTTCAGATAAAAGGTTCATTCTTTAAACTTGGAAGAGAAAGGAGAGAAAAAAATAACTTGAAACCCCTCTTCCTTTTTTTATTCACTGTCTGATTTCTAGGCGCAGCCAAGGTGTTGAGAGGATCCGTTTTGGTGGCCTTAGAATCGCTTCTCTGTTTTTTGCAGATGATGTGGTCCTATTGGCTTCATCAGCTCGTGATCTACAGCTTTCGCTGGAGCGGTTTGCAGCTGAATGTGATGCGGCCGGGATGAGGATCAGTTCCTCCAAATCCGAGGCCATGGTCTTGAGCCGGAAAAGGGTAGCGTGCCCTCTCCGGGTCGGGGAGGAGGTCCTTACCCAAGTGGAGGAGTTTAAGTATCTCGGGATCTTGTTCACGAATGAGGGAAAACTGGAGCGTGAGATCGATAGGCGGATAGGTGCAGCGTCCGCAGTGAAGCGGGCGCTGTACCGGTCTGTCGTGGTGAAGAGAGAGCTGAGTCAAAAGGCAAAGCTCTCAATTTACCGATCGATCTACGTTCCCACCCTCATCTATGGTCATGAGCTTTGGGTTATGACCGAAAGAACAAGATCTCGGATACAAGCGGCTGAAATGAGTTTTCTCCGCAGGGTGGCTGGACTCTCCCTTAGAGATAGGGTGAGAAGCTCAGTCATCCGGGAGGGACTCGGAGTAGAGCCGCTGCTTCTCCACATCGAGAGGAGCCAGTTGAGGTGGCTCGGGCATCTGGTTAGGATGCCTCCTGGACGCCTCCCTGGTGAGGTGTTCCGGGCATGTCCCACCGGGAGGAGACCCAGAGGAAGACCCAGGATACGCTGGAGGGACTATGTTTCTCGGCTGGCCTGGGAACGCCTTGGGATTCCCCCAGAGGAGCTGCTCCAAGTGGCTGGGGAGAGGGAAGTCTGGGCCTCCCTACTTAGGCTGCTACCCCCGCGACCCGACCCCGGATAAGCGGAAGAAAATGGATGGATGGATGGATGGATGGATGTCTGATTCTTCCAATAAATTTTTTCCATCACAGCAGTGACCCTTTTTTTATTCTTTCCTCCTCTGCTCTCACTCTCTACCTTTTCAGCTTCACATTCCATGCATCACATTCCATGCATAACATTCACACACACGAACCTGCGCGCCCACGTCACGCCCCCCTCTCGCGGTGCGTTCACAAAAAACAACATCAAACAAGGACTGTCTCCTGACCTCCGCTCAGTCCCCAACATCTCCTCCCGTTCCTCCATTATCAACTTTTAAATCTAAGTCAGACTGCTGCTGTCTCGCCACGTCCACCACAGGCTGATCCCTGTCTCCCCACATTTCCACTCACAGCAGAGGTAACGGAAGCTGCTGCACACACGTGCATTCTCCAAACACACATGAGCAGGGGCTGTCACACCCCGCTACTGCTTACATACATACACCCGGACAGAGGGAGCAGCTCCGCGCACACACCCTACTTTCCACACCCTACTATCCACGAAGCGAACCGGGCCAGGAGAAGCGGTTTGCCCCTCTGACACGCACGCTGTCTGATACATGATGGACTCCTGGGGACAGTGGCAACCCATGTGTTTGACCGTCCTGTCTGTCGAAGACGTGGAAGATTTGTGGATTATTGGGATATTGGTGGCAGCTGCTCTGTTTTTTGGCGTGAGCGGAGCTGTCTGTTACTGGAAGGTCAGGAAGACTGCGGCGGCTATCGGCGCGCTGGCCAAACTTCCTGATCAGCAAGAATCTCTGATCCGGGCTGTGAGCTCCTCAACCCAGCTGTTGTACGAGCTGAACCGCACAATAGGAGCGGCGGTAGACCACCGCGGACCTGCGGTGCGCTTTGGAACTCGTTTACAGCCGCCCGGCATTAATCAGGGCACGGATGGGGGTTCGTAGCTTCGGAACCTCATATGATTCGGCGACTTTGGACCTGAACAGCACCTGGACTTTGGAAGGCTGCAGTCAAAAAGAACACTGTGGCCTGGATTGAAGATAAACAATAACTATCTAATCTAGTTTCTGCACGACCTTGGAAAAGAAGAAGGCTGTTTGCTGGAAACTATTCTCCTGGAGTGAAGCTGAGAGACATTGCTGACCCCCCCCCCACTCCCTCCCCCGAGGTCTCTGGGAGTGTGCTCGGAGGCGCCAAGCTTAACAACTGCTGAACTGTGTTATCTGAGTGCTGCTCACAGACTCTTTTGATCTCCTTGCATGTCGTCAAATCTGCAACAATGTCTTGTCTGGTTGTGCTTATTGCTGATAGAGTTTTTGGGACTTTATCATAGAGTGTCTTAAGGCAATCTTTGATAGATTCTTTTTTTGAATATCACAAATGATACCTATTGTGTTTTTCCTTTTTCCATATCTGTTTGACCTTCATCCGGAGACGGATGAGTGCGGCCGCGCAGAAGAACATGTCATGTGTTTGGAAATGCTGCAGCTTTGCACACTCCCCCTCTTCCGGACGACTGTGTATACATAATCACGTTGTATTAATTAACTGGTGCAATGTTAATAAATAAATCTCTTATCTCTCTTATCTCTCTCTTATCTCTCTCTTATCTCTCTTATCTACTATCTCTCGTCCCAACGAACACACTCGCATGTGCATACCCTGACGCTTTCCTTCAAGTTGCACTTTTTAACCTTTTTTTATCTGACATAAAACATCTCTCACACCCAACCAGACCAAACGCAGCTAACACATCTGACTTTTGTCTTTTTAACACTCTAGCTGACGAATTCAGCAACCAAACACACTCACACATTTTTTTTTCTTCTTACTCACAACAGATGAGACACACATTTCCTCAATCTCTCAATCACTTTCTTTTTTTTACTCTGTTCTGTCTTTTTTTTACTCTGTTCTGCAATAAACAATCCATCTGAGCTTCCTCTGAATCGCGTCTGTAGTCTCCTCGTAATTCTTCCTCCAACAAATCACTCCTGCTAACTTTTTGGACAACTTCCAACTTTCTGATCTGCAGAAATTCCTTAAAAAGCTCTATTCCTTATCAAAATTCAACAATCCTCTTCTACGCGGCTGCACAGACACACACAAGCGTCTTTTCACCTTTGACGCATGGCTGCAAATCTTTTTCACAGGCATACACACAGAGAAGCGCTGCTTCTCTTCTTTTTTTTTTTACTTCGCTGAGCTATCAAAAATAAATCACCAGACATCACAACAATGGGTATTTTTCTTTCTTTTAACCCTGATAAAATACTTCTGTTACCATTCTAGCTGCGTGCACGGCAAGCTATACATAAACAATTCCTGTGTATTTTCTGATCCTCCTCAGCACTCAAAGAATCGATCAGCAGCTTTTAAGGCGTCTCCCAAAAACCGCTTGTAAGACATGTCGGGACATAAATTGCTGACGGGAATCACACCTCAATCAGCTCTCAACAGCGGGAATCTCTCATCCGCTTCCAAAACAACAAGGGAATCGCACCCCTGCTTCACAAACAACGGGAATTCCACCCACTTCCAAGAACACAGTTTCACACTTTTCCTTTTTTTCCTTCCAAACAGCCAGTGTGTATCCTTTCATATACTGTATCTTTTTAAGCACCTTGGAATGTGCTTTACAAATGAAGATAAGATATCTCATCCTTGTCGCCAAAAATGTTCTATGAAATATTTGATCAACCCAAATGGGTTAATGTTTTATCATCTTTTTTGATTCGTGAAAGGTGGGCACACTCACTGGTTTGGAAGAAAACAGACTTAATTAAAAATAATGGATATTTATTAAAGAAGTCTTGTGACAGAAAAAAGTAAAAACATACATGTTCAGACACACAAACTGTTATCTGCTAGAGAAATGTGTCAGTAACTCCGCCACAGAAATTAAACGGCACACACACAACAAGGCATTGACGTAAAATCATTATCCCTCACTTCTTGACACAACTGGGAGAGCCTCACAGTTTTTGGCAAGGATACACATCAACGCAGCCGAGCATCTGATCAAGACCACGGCAGACTCTCGAATTGTTTATCTGAGCGCTTCTCTATTTATACCTTTGTGAGTACTGTACATGACTTCACTCACTCCCATCAAACATGTTTTCAATCAAACTTTGTTTTTCAAAGCAGTGCCAGGCACTACCAAAAGCTTTCTGTTTCATCTATCAGCTACAAGGTCAGTTTGCCCTTAATTGCTGAGCTGTACTCATCAACATCTTACAAACTTGGCTGTGAGATGCATGGAAACACATTATCTGCCTAACTCCCTTTCAGAAGAACTGCAAGGCTTGAAGTGAGATGGGTGATATGCATTCACTCATCAAAAGACCTTATGGCTTTTCAGAGAAGGACGGGCCCATCCTTCAAGAAACTCCGGGCCTTTGAAGTAAGACTGCACAACCCCCCCCCCTCTTCAAGGCTTTAATGAAACATCTTGACACTAAACTAAAATGTTTAGTGTTGCATTAAGCAACAACAATAACTTCCTGTTTTTAAATGACAATAAAACGGAATGGATTTTATTTGGTGAAAAAGATGCAACTGGCCTGGGAAATTTGAACATTAACTTCAGTGACTGTGTGAATAACCTTGGAGTGACCTTTGAGGCTTTACACTTTGACAAACACATCGCCTCTGTTGTCCGGTCTGGATTTTTTTATTTACACCTTTTTAAAAAAGGTCAAACCCTTTTTAAACCATTGCGACTTGGAGAAGGCTGTTGCGACTTGGAGAAGGCTGTTGCGACTTGGAGAAGGCTGTTGCGACTTGGAGAAGGCTGTTGCGACTTGGAGAAGGCTGTTACGACCTGGAGAAGGCTGTTGATGCTTTTATCAGTTCTAGGCTTGATTATTGTAATGCTCTGTATGTTGGTGTACCTCAGTCAACACTGAGCCGTCTCCAACTTGTTCAAAATGCAGCAGCTCGCCTTTTAACCAACACTCCTAGATGGGACCACATCACACCTGTTTTATTCTTTCCACCGTACATTGGTTTCCTCTACATTGGCTTCCTGTCCATTTTAGAATAGATTTTAAACTTTTATTGCTGGTATTTATTTTTAAAGCTCTGAATGGCCTCGCTCCTCCTTATATAACAGAGTTAAGTTTCCCGCCCGCTCCAGGTCTCTGAGGTCAGACAGCTCCTGCTCTATGTTCCACGGACAAAATATAAACGCTTGGGTGACCGTGACTTTTCTCTGGCCGCACCTCGACTCTGGAATAAGCTCCCGCTTGAGCTACGTCAGATTTCTGAACATGGCCCTTTTCTATAGAAGCAGAAGACTTTTTTATTCAACAGGCTTTTAGTAATTAAATATGTGGTGACATTTCTGGTTTTCTTTTTGCTATTATGTTGTGTTTTTCTTGCTTTTTAACTTGTCATTTTAAGTACGGTACTATTTTTTGTTAAGCACTTTGGTCACCATCACCATGGTTGTGTAAAGTTCTATAGAAATGAATAAATTAAATTAAATGTCTCCGAAATGACTGTTTTGTTGTGAAATCCTGTGATTAGTTTTTGTTTTCCGTGTTTTAATCAGACCTTTTTTGTAAGCGTCTCTGCTGCTGTTTCTGAACAGGAGTGGGAGGAGAAGAGGCGTTGGAACATCGAGAAGACGAACAAGGAAATGGAGAGGATAGCAGAGTACGAGAGAGGACAGCGGGTATCAGAACCACAGATTCTGAACAGCTTTATTGGAGTTAAACGGCTCACGTTTGAGTTTCTATCTCATTTCTACTTTTTTGATTTCAGGCGGATGGAGAAAAGCCGATCCGCAATTTCCTGGATGATCCGAGACGTTCTCAACTCAAACCCAACTACACTTTATTTTGGTAAATTAAAAACATTACAAACAAAAGGAAAACAAAATAAAACTGTAAATCATTTACCAAAAAAGGAATAGGCTGAAGCCAAGGCTTATATTTGCTTACCTTATTCATAGACTCAGCAGTCTACATAATGACAGATAACTACTGTCCACATATATACATAAGTGCAATAGGGCATAATCAAGGAAGAGTATATAATATGCAAGGCTTTTACATTTATTAAATCTTTTATTTTAAACAATATTTTAATAGTTTTTGAAATTTTATTTCTAATATATTCAATATGAGGCTTCCAACTAAGTTTGCTATCAAGAATGATACCTAAAAAAATTGTCTCAAAGTCTTGTCGATTTCAATTCCATTTATATGTAATTTACATTATTGTAAATCCGATTACCTGAAAATACCATAAATTAATTTTATTATTATTATTTTTTTTCATTTAAAGATAGCTTATTATAATCAAACCACTTTTTTAACCCAGCTAGCTCTTTTTCTACTATTTGTATTAATTCATCTATAGTCTTTCCAGTTCTGGTCCAGCACCGGATATCGATCGAAAGGAGGGCAGCAGGAGTGTTACGTGCTTTGGGCACATTATTGGTACTTTTATTCATTTCTGCGTGATCGTGTGCTAAAAGGTTTTGGGAGGCTGATTAACTTCAGTTTAATATTTGATTGGATCACGCTATGTGGATGCGTTGTTGGTCCACCTATAAATAGGTTGGATGCAGAGATCCAAGCAGAGGGGTTTTGTTTCAGTTTCTCCTCCCGCACCTTGCCATCCAGGTTGCCACTCCCGGAGAAGACTCATTTTTTTGGACGCTGTGTGCGCTCGTCCTGAGCACTGAAGACTGAGGCGTAAGTGACCTGTTGCCATGAAGATTTTTTTTTCCTAGACCAGATAGATATTCGTTCTTTTTACCATCTTGATGCTGTAATAATAAATGCTGACTTTGGCCTGGTGGGACCAGTTGTCCTGTTTTTCGCTGTTTCCTTATCTTAGGTGGGTCCTTTTTGGATTTAGTCCGATACTAATAGAGGCTTTGACGGCCCTGTACTGGGTTGGCCCCTTATGGTATAGTTATATTTTGTTGGATCGGCTCACCAGGTCCACCTTATGTTTGTTACTTTTGGGTTTTTGTTGACACGGGGAAATAAAGGGCTTGAACTCCTTTTTTTTCTTCTCTCTCCACAGAAGCCGGAAGCGGCGCAACCAGAGCCGCACCGTCAAGAGTTTAAAAATAAATTCTTTTTTTTTAACCCTCCTTTTGTCTCGTGTCCCTGAATATGTTGTCTTCTTGGTGGACGTAACAAGGAGAATCGTTCGAAACTGGTGCGGGCGGGACTTCGACAGCGTGAAGACAGGACTCGAGATGGAGAGAGAGTGGACCGTAAGTTCTGCAAGTGTTCAGCTCGTGACGAAGCTCAAATGTTTCTGATTTAATGCTGTCGGGCTGTGCAGGGTCGACGGCCGGGCCCGAAAGGTTCTGTGGATATGACCATGTCGATGACGGGCCGGGAGAGGGCGGAGTACCTGCGCTGGAAGAAGGAGCGCGAGCAGATAGACGAGGAGAGATTGGCACGCAATCGTAACGCCACGGGCCAGTGGAGGCGGGAGTGGGACGCGCAGAAGACGGAGAACATGTGAGGTTTTCGATTTCTCTGTGGATGCTGGCTCATTGTGGTGTTGTGTGTTGTTGTGAAGCAATCACACTACATGTATTGGGATCCTATTGCCACTTCTAAATTCTTCCGTACGTTTTTCAGCATCTTTCTCGTGCAACAATTTTTGATATTTCAACAAATCAAAATGTTCGGCTCTTTCAGGACAATCCTGCTATGACTTTAGTATTGGTGCAAATTTTGTTTTTTTTTTGAAGTATTTGGCCTTTTCTGACATGTTTTTATCTCATAGAAAATGAATTGACCACATTTTGCATCCTTCAAATCTTTAGATCTCTTTACAGATGACTTTCCCTTTCACATTTTGTTGTACTTCAGCTTCTTTCAGCTTCCTTGTTCAAATTTAAACTTTTTTTTTTTGTTTGCGATTTTCAGCTAATTTTAGCAGATTTTTTTATAGCCATTTTGTTATCCTTTCAGGTTCTTTCTGCTAATTTTAGCTTGTTACCGGTATGCTCCTTTCAGTTTATTTTTGAGTTTCGGCATTTCCTGCTATTCCGCTACCTTTTAGCTTTTTTTAATTGCTAATTTTAGCTTTTTTAAGGTAATCTCACATTTGTTGCACCAATTTCAACTATTTTCAGCCTAATGCAGCAAAAATGTGCTCTCAACTTCCTTCTGGTAATGTAAGCTTCTTTCTGTCTTTATACAGTAGCTACTTTTCAGCTTTTTTCAGAGAATTTCCTCTTTTTGTGCTCATTTCTGCTTCTTACAGCAAACATTCTTTTTGCTTTCTTATACTAATTTAAGCTTATTCTACCTTTTCAGCAACATTTTTTTTGCATTGTTTAGCTAATTTTGGCTGTTTTCAGATAAATCAAGTTTTTCTTGATACTGTAATTTCTGCTTCTTTCAGCTTACAAAGTAATTAACTTACCGGTATTTATGCTAATTTAAGCTTGTTATCGTCCTTTCAGCTTTTTCTGCTATTTCAGCTATTTCAGCTACTTTTTAGCAGTTTTATGCTAATTTTAGCTTTTTCAGCTAATTCCACATTTTCTTTTAGCTAATTTCAGCTCTTTCCACTTCTTAAAGCTGCTTTCTGCCTTTTCAGCTACTTTGCTAATTTCCAGTTTCAGCCTTTTTAGCTAGTTTCCTATTTTTGTGCTCATTTCTGCTTATTTAAACCTTTGTGTGTTCCTTCTGCTTTCTTCTGCTGATTTGTGTTTGTTCCATTTCAGTTACTTTTCAGCATGTTTTTTAGCTAATTTCAGCTGGTTTTTATAAAGTTCTTCTGCAATAAGCATTCACACTGCATTTTTGCAGGAAATGCAATTTATCTAGTTTTTATTTAACTTTGCAAATGACCATTGACATTTAACAACATAGTGGTCTTTATAATTGTTTATGTGCAGAGGTCATTTAAGTTCTGGAAAAATTTTCATGATCCTGAGACGCGTTTTAAATGGTCTTTGGACTCTGAAGTAGATTTTAGAAGAGGTTTGTGTAGATGTTGAAGGTTTAGACAGAAATCGGGTGGTCAGAGACTGCTACAACACCCGAGGCTCTCATGGGCTTTGCTCCACCTGCAAATCGGTTCTGGTCTGGATCCAGGGTCTCCATTAAAAACCAGGCATCCTAGAATCCAGTGTGAACCCAGATTAAACGATGACACTCAGGCTGCCTGGAGAGAGCGTCGCCGAGTGCAGACGAACAAATTACAGGAGTGGTTTCAAATATTAAACGGCTCTTTGGTCCTGTGGGTGTTTAAAGGGTACGTCGATGTGACAACAACAATAAAGGTTTGGAAGATGTTTTGACTCCTCAAGATATTTTTAGAACTGTGTGGATGAAACATTCATCTTCTTACTTTGCAGTTTGGATCAATATCTGAGTTAAACAGATTTATGTCCTGTTCCTGTATTTGGACTAATTACTGTAACAGCTCAGGCTAATATTGCTTCTTATCGGTAAGTTTTCAGTTCCATGATAAATAAACAACTTGGCAGCACACGGGCTCAGTGGTTAGTGCTGTTGCCTCACAGGAAGAAGGTCCTGGGTTCAATCCCCAGTTTGGACCTGGATCTTTGTGTAGAGTTTACATGTTCTCCTCAGGTTTGTGTGGGTTTTCTCCGGTTTTGATTCAGTTCAGTTTAATTATAAAGCGCCAAGTCACAACAGAATTCGTCTCACAACACTGAACAGAAACATTCATATATAAAATGATTTAATAAAAAAAAAAAAACTACTGTATATAAAAATTAAATTGAGAATTTGCATTTTCTGTGAAAATGCAACTGGAACACTGAGCGCTAAATGTCTGATGAACTTAGCTGAAGAAGCTGGAACTGAGCTGTTGAAAGCTGAAACAAGCCAAACACTTGTTGAAAGTAGCTAAAATACTAGCTAAACGCCCAGAGTAGCTAAAAGTAGCAGGTTTTAATTTGAGTTGTTGTTATGTATCCTGAGGATGGTGCCAATGCTGACACCTACAGGTTTTGTATAGGTTGGCTACAGTCTTGTTTTGTTTGGTTAATTGGTCTGATTATGGTCAAGCTTGTGTGTTCAGCCTGAAGGTCCTGTGTGATGCTCCTATATAAACTTCAGGGTGAGGTTGCTTGAATGCGGAGTTTGTTGGGCTCAGAGTGTGGTTGATTCATACTGAGCTGTTTGGGTACTGTGAGGTACCGTGAGGTGTACTCCGTCCGCCCCTGTCTTGAAGGTTGTTAATCTTCTGTTGAGGAGATTGTTGGTGAGTAGCTGATTGCTCATTTTTGGTTTCTGACTGTGCTTGGTGCTCTATGAAGTAGTGGCTTGTTTGGTTTTGACTGTGCTTGGTGCACTTAGAAGCTGTAGGGTGCTTTTGTGACGTTTAGGTCCTGCTCAGAAGAGGGACGTTGAACTGTGTGGTCTGACAAGTCTTGTTTAACCAGGAGATTGTGTGGCTGGCTGAGGTGTGACCAGCTGTTTGTAGTTTTTTTTGCCTGATGACCGAGTGAGTTCGGTAGTTCAGTTTTATCATTTTTCTTTTTACTCCTAGAGTCCCTTTTGGTTAGGTAGTCCGTCACTAGACAGGCTTCTACGGCCTTGTTCTATGGGTTGGCCCTGCTCTGGTGACGTTATTATACTTTTGGCCGACTCACCCTGTCCACCATTCGTTTGCTACTTTTGTTTGTTTTGTGATGCTGTGCCAGAAGACGTTGCACTCCGCACCTGAAGGGAGGAGTGCGGGGATCCATCTCGACCTGACGTGCAGTAGTCAATAAAGTTTTTGTTTAACTACATCCTTCTTGTGTCTTGTGTCCATTAAATGTGTTCGGCCTGAGCCAGCCGTAACATATTTTTGGGGGCTCGTCCGGGATTTGAATCCTTGTTGGGTTGTTGTGATCCTTGTTGGGTTGTTGTGATCCTTGTTGGGTTAATTAATAACCCTGCTTTTGTTTTGGCTTGTAGGCGGGTCCAGCGCTGTGTGTGTGGGTGGTGCGTTTACGTACTGCTGGGACGTTGGTGTTAACACGGTTCTTTGCTTGTGTTTGCCATGGAGGATTCCGATTTACAAAGTTTTGTGGAACGACCCACAGTAGAGGTTTTCGCTAGCTGTACTAAAGAGCAGCTTTTGTGCATAGCAGACTACTATGAAGTCCGCTATGCACAAAAGCTGTGTGTGTGGGTGTTGTGTTTACTTACTGCTGGGACATTAGTGTTTACACAGTTCTTTGCCTGTGTTTGCCATGGAGGATTTCGATTTACAAAGTTTTGTGGAACGACCCACAGTAGAGGTTTTGGCTAGCTGTACTAAAGAGCAGCTTTTGTGCATAGCGGACTACTATGAAATAACGTTAGATAAACTCTCAAAAAGAGAAACTGTGGAGAACGAGTAAACTGCCGAGTTAAAGCAGCGAAGAGTTTTTTCTGCCGTGACGATGCCGAAAGACACAGAACGCTCTCCGTACAGTGACCAGGAGCTGGAGGGACGAGTATGTCTAAAAGAGATTGAAAAAGAAATGGTGCTTGAGCAACAGAGGGGGGAACATGAGAAAGAAAAAATGTTACAAAAACATGTTAGAACAACGGAGAATGGAGTTAGATGTGGAAATACGTCTGAAAGAACTGGAATGTGGATCTGCTCTGTTTCCTGCTCGAGAATTTGACGTGAGTAGACGGGTTTCCTTAGCACCTCCATTTAATGAAAAAGACGTAGATAAGTATTTTATCATGTTTGAAAGAGCTGCACGTACTTTGAAGTGGCCAGAAACTGTTTGGCCCATTTTGTTACAAAGTGTATTAAAAGGGAAAGCACAGGATGCTTATGCCTCTCTTTCTGCGACTGATAGTGGTGTTATGCTAACGTAAAAGAAGCTATACTACGTGCATATGAAATGGTTCCGGAAGCATACTGGCAAAAAATCAGAAAATGGAAGAAGTCAGAAAATCGGTCTTATGCCGATTATGTCAGAGAAAAGGAGCTTCTTTTTGATTGTTGGTGCACTTCGAGTGCGGTGACTGACTTTAACCAGCTTAAGCAGCTAATTTTGATAGAAGATTTCAAATCAAACTTACCAGAGACAGTAACCACGTATTTAAACGAAAATAAGGTGTCGGAAGTATCAAAAGCTGCAATCTTAGTGGATGAGTACATGCTGATGCATAAAATACACTTTGAACGTTCAAGCTCTGATAAAACTCGAGTCCTTAGTTTTGTAAAATCCAGTTTCGAGTCCTCTCAACCTTTTAATGCGTAAATGGACTCCATTGACAGCCTCTCCTAGTGAAGGGTGGCGTAGTGTGGAACAGATTGTTCTCCCTGCTCTGTATCGCCCAGAGGTTTTATGTTCGGCGCACGACAGTCCCTTAGCTGGTCACTTGGGTATTAGAAAAATATATGACCGCGTGTTACGTCATTTTTTTTGGCCAGGTTTAAAGAAGGATGTCGTACTTCATTGCAACTCATGCCATTTTTGTCAGATGTCTGGAAAACCGACCCAGACTGTCCCACCTGCTCCTCTGTATCCCATCCCGGCTATTGCTAAGCCTTTTGAAAGAATCTTAGTGGACTGTGTAGGACTATTCCCTAGAACAAAGGCTGGAAACAAGTACTTAGTTACTGTAATGTGTGCCTCCACTCGTTTCCCTGAAGTTTTTCCTGTAAGAAAAATAACAACCCCGGTGGTGGTGAAAGTGTTAACCAGGTTTTTCTCGTTGTTTGGGTTACCACGAGTGGTGCAGACCGACCAAGGCAGCAATTTTATGTCGAGAGTGTTTTCACAGGTCTTGAAACAACTAAACATCCAACATACCTGTTCCGTTGCGTACAATCCAGAAAGTCAGGGTGCCCTCGAACAATTCCATCAAACATTAAAAACTATGCTGCGCACATACTGTCTAGAATTCAATAAAGATTGGGATGAGGGGGTACACCTCCAGATGTTTGCCATATGGGAGGTAGTTCAAGAGAGTCTAGGTTTTAGTCCAGCTGAATTGGTTTTTGCACACAAAGTTCGTGGCCCCTTAAGGCTGTTAAAAGAAAATTGGGTATGTAAGAAGTCTGACAAGAATTTATTAGACTATGAAAGTGACTTCTGTTTTAAATTAGTTCGTGCTTGTGAAATAGTTGAAAACAACCTACAGGCGGCACAGGCTAAAATGAAATCCCTGTTCGACCGAAAAGCTGTAGCACGAGCGTTTCAACCAGGTGACAATGTGTTGGCTCTGCTTCCTATTCCTGGTAGTAGTTTGCAGGCCCGTTATCAAAGTCAAAGTCAACTTTATTGTCAGAACTGCAATATGTACCTGTGGCGGTTCTACACACGGGCCTCCACGGGCCTGTGCCCGTGTATGATGGACCCTGGCCCGCCCTGTGGCCCGCCCTCTGAGCAGAAGCGGAACCAATGCTCATGGCACATACCGATACCCATAGATATCATATATAGAACGTCTATGCCGATACCAGCCTTGTTTACGTATCGATCCAACTAGGCATGTAACGAGATCTCGTTGTACGAGATCTCGTGATATTAAACTCCCGCGATATCTCTCGTTGAGAGGTAACGTTGTCTCGCGAGATGCTAATGCTAGCGCTAGCAGAGCCCCTAGCAAGTCAGCGTCACGGACAGCATGGCTTCGCCGGATGAAGTTGCTATAGAAGACGCCCCAACTACTGATGGAGGGTCCCGGTGCCGCAGACGAGACGCCTCTACATTGATGGAGGGTCCCGACGCTGCCCCGAATGTAAAGACACGCGTGTAAACACCGGTGTGACCGGTGTTGCCAGATAGAGTCCCACCCGCCCAAAGCACTCTCTATCCGCAAAAGTCAGAAGGAAAATCGCGGTGAACCACCCAATCTGGCAACACACGATTCAGTGCAGTGATGCGGAAATATAACGCGCGCATGAAGTCAATGGCTGTACGTCGTGTGTTTACAAACTACGGTAAATATGTCGGGCAAAAAAAGAAAGTGGTTGGACATGGATTCACTTGTGTCACGGAACGGGATGGGAGTCAGCGTCCTATCTGCATGATATGCAACACGAAGTTGAGCAACTAGTCTGGCGCCGGCAAAACTGAAGGAACACTTCATGAAGATGCACAGACGGAGAATACAAGAACACAACGCCTGCTGAATTCAAGGTGAACGAGCCAGATATGATGTTGTTTCTATGCTAATTTTAGCTTTTTAAGCTAATTCCACATTTAATGCTCTTATTAAAAAAATGTCATCCTAATTCAGCAAAAATGTCAACTTCATTCTGGTGATGCTTCTTTCTGCTATTTTAGCTACTTTTCAGCTGAATCTTTTTTCTAATTTTAGATTTTCTTCAGATAATTTCCACATTTTTGTGCTCATTTCTGCTTCTTTCAGCCTAATTGGGCAGATATATTCTTTTTGCTTTCTTTTGCTAATTTAAAAGCTTATTCTACCTTTTCAGCAACATGTTTTAGTACTCTTTTTCTGGTTTAAGGTCAATTAAAAATGTTGTGGTAATTTCTGACACTTTCAACCTAATAATTACCTTTTTTCATCATCATCATCATCATCAACTTTATTTGTAAAGCGCTTTAACACAGCCACAGCTGAAACAAAGCGCTGACCACCAAACTAATACACAGTGAACTAAAATTTCACTTTAAAATACAATAAAACGACAAGATAAACAGATAAAATCAATAAACATGAAGTAAAATCAAGTCTCAGTTGGGTTGAAGGCCAATGAGTATAGATGCGTTTTTAAACGTGTTTTAAAAATGGACAAATGAATTTTTGGTTCATTTCAAGGTGCAACGAGCCAGATATGATGAAAGGGCCACTCTGCCTGCTCTTGGATTTGTACCTGTTAGCAAACCGATCCTCGCAGCATCGTACGAAGTTGCTTATTTGATCGCAAAGCAGGGTAAGCCACACTCCATCGGTGAATCTCTCATAAAACCAGCTGCATTAAAGATGGCAAATCTGCTACTCGGAACCATATGAAACTTGAGGGTTCGGTAGCTCAAAAAAGGTTAAGAACCACTGTTCTAAGGTCTAAGGAGATTCAATCAGTAAAATGAAGACATCAGTTGGGTTTGTAATACATGTTAAAACAGAATAAAAGCCTTTTTGCGGCATAAAACCAATCTTTGAAGTTTTCTTGAACTAATGTTAAAATCTCGTCTCGTTCTCGCAAGATCTGTGATTTTCTCGTCTCGTCTCGTCTCGTGAGTTTTGTGTATCGTTACACCCCTAGATCCAACCCATGATGCACGTTGGCTTCAAACTATGGGATGGATTTCCTGAACGGAGGCGTGTCTCATGAACCCAGAGTAACAAGACCCGCCTCACATTCAAGAAATCCAGTTCATAATTTCAGGCAGCTACAAGCGTGAGGGCTGACTGAGTACTCTGTTGGATTTGTTTTGGCATCGTTTTGAAAGAGCGGGTCGTTTGTTTATGGATTGTTTACATGGAGCTGGTCACGTTATGGATTGTTTACATGGAGCTAGACTCTTGTTTCTGTCGCAAGATCGGACAACACTGGTGAGTGTAGCATTTTAGCTAGCAGCTAGCCGACTTTTCATCGTAACATGTGCGTTGTGTGGAAATATTTTACCCTCAACACCGCAAGACAACAACGTTCAATGTTTGCAGAGCTAAACACATCTGCGTCACATTAAACCGTGGTCAAGTTAGTTTTATGCCGGCCGGACATTCCATCCAGCTCAGGGACTTCAGCGGTGTGTTTTTCTTTTTCATCCCGGGTTGGGCGCTCTGATTACGGCAGCTGTTTCAGCTTCCGCCTGGGAGCTCCGTGGCTTTGCATCATATCATAAAACAGCTGCAATATAAAGCATGTAAAACACTAAAAACAGGAACATGTCTGTGTTGGTTTATGCCAAGAACTTAGCAGATGTAAAGCTATTTAATATTTAATTTATTTATTCATTCATTTAAAAGAGACAAAATAAAACATTCATCAAAAATAAAACATTGAATGAAAAGAGTGCAGAAAGAAGAAAAAAATCTTATATCACCCCATTATTTAAAAGAATATATAAAATAACTTTAAATAACTTTAAACAAACAATCACTTAACTCCATATCTGTAAAATTAACTGAATTATAACCATTTTTGAGTTTGGCTTATTTCAATTGCCTGCTGCAGCCATCTTCAATTCAAATATATCCAAAAGTTAATCAGCAGTAAAGAAACATCCGTTTATTATTTCTTGAAAGATTTTTCAAAATCTGTCCAGAGGGTCATGAGATATTTTGCTAACAGACCAACACCATGGATGTACTTTAAAAGTCGTAGAGAGCCATTCAGTGATTATTTCTTGAAAGTTTAATCAAAATCTGTTCAGTTGTTCATAAGATATTTTGCTAACAGACAGATGCAGAATACAAACATAATTTGATGATTTCTGGCAAACCGATCAACAAATGAGTCACTCATTTGTTGATCGGTTTGCCAGAAATCATGATGCCAGAAATCATGAAATTCTACGATTTTGTATTCATCAAAATCGCAGAATACAGTTGCTGTGATAGTAGGGCAGCCAATGTTGTTACCTGTATATAATTTTGGACTGAGAAACTGAACCAAGACTTCATCTAACAGTTAAGTAAGATTTCGAATCTGTCTTTGTTGAAGTTCATCTCGGAGAAAAAGACAGATTCGAAATCTTACTTGACTCTTATTTTTTTAAAGCAGTGATTAACCATTGTAACCAAAGAAAATAGTTGAAAAAATCAAATGAGAGAAATATAAATCATTTTACACCGTATTTGTATTGACTGAATAAAATATATTAAAAAGCAAATAAAATGATAATGAAAATAACTGTTAGGTGAAGTCTTGGTTCAATTTCTCAGTCCAAAATTATATACAGGTAACAACGTTCATCTGATGAACGTGCCCCTCTGACAAAACCTCTGGCCCTAGCTTGGCCCCACCAGTACAACTGGTCTAGAACCGCCACTGGTGAATGTAGTTTTATTACCATCAACCAATGCAGTGCCGGAAATGACGACAAAAGTGGGCTGGTCACATGGGCGTGCGTCCCCACTTCAGCGAATCAGCGCTTTACAGATACGAGACGTGATTGACAGATCACGACTCTCGTTTTATCCAATCACAGCTCATAAACAAACATGTATGACACGTCGCTTTAACGTTAGCTTAGCACAGCAGAACCCAATTCTACAGACTCTATACACAACTCAAACGCTTCAAATTAACTTTCCAAAATTCTGAAATATGCGGCGAGCACACCTAGATAGGCCAACTTAGTTACGCTTAGTAACCCAGCACTGCAGCTGTTGAACAAACACGGACTCTCAGGGAGCCACTTCAAGGTCGGTTCCGGTCCACTTTTTAATGGAGCAGGACTCGGGTCTGACAGAACCCAGCCGACAACGTTCTAACAGTAATATGCTTTTTTGACCTGTTCTAAAATGTAAAATACCACACACAGTAATCCGGTAGATGTCAATAATAGCTTTCAGGCAGTTTGACTCGGCGGTCAACAAAGCTTTGTACAGGAGTCTGTGCGTGAACTGGACCGAACCAAACCAGAACCCCACAGACCACGGGCTGACAAAACCTCACCTAAAGCTTCCAACAGCATGTTAAAGAGTTGAACGAATAACAATCTCTCAGCTTCAAATGATAAAAACATGCAGAATCTGCCTGTCTTGAACACTTCCAGCCAAAATTATTATCCTCATAGTTTAAAACTTGGATCCTAATATGCAAACATGACGTTACAGTTCATGAGAGACCACAGATTTATCACAAACTTTCAGAAACCGGTACAGTGCCACCAGATCCATTGAGAGAGGAGTTTTTGGAGATGACTTATAACTTGGCATGTTATAAGTCTTTAACTGGATGACGTGTCCTTAGCGTGTGACTAAGTTCATCCAGCTCTTTGGGACGACCTCATTATCTTGAAGTTCCCAGCAGACACCCTCGTTCCAGCAAAAGCTTAGAACATAGTAGAAGATCTCTGAGACTTGTCTCTTTCCCACTGGTTCAAAAGAAACAGTCGAGGAGTTCACTTGCTGTTATAACGACCCAAGGTTACAGCCAGAAGCAGAGGAAATGTTTAGGAAAAGACAGACGCATAGACTCCAAGAGGAAAAAATACTTGGATTAGCGTCTTAACACTTCTAGAACAAATCTGAAAATCACAATAACACATAAAATTCACTCTGACACCATTATATGGTCAAGTAACACAGTAATACTCCATATTAAAAGAATAACAGCATATAACATATATCAAAAGTTATTCTTTTGATTACATTAGAATAAAATCAAAGATAGAAATAGTATCTTTTGGTGACTATGTTCTCAGATTACAACTAATGGAATAATTTGAAGTAAATGTCTTGCTTTACTGAAAGGTCAGTAAAGGTCATCTCTGGAACAGTTCAAAAACCTTAGTTTGACCCTGGGTAGGTCCACTACACAATTATGTACAACAAACAATGTCCCCTTTTTATGTAATGTTATTTTGACTGTTTTGATTTTTTCCTCTCAAGTTGTATCGTGGCTTTGGTCGATCTACGTTCTCAATCGGAGGTGGAGGTTCAGCGTCACTCTGTAAAGATGTAACTCCCATTTCCTCAGACACACCTAGTCCTTAAGATGCACCCAGCCCCTCAGACGCGCTCAGCTCAGCAAAGTCGTCTTGTACCTGCTGTACAATGCGTTGAGAAGGGTCAAAATTTGATCTTATTGTGCACTATCATACATCAAAATGTGTTGTCGCTCAGAGTCAGCTCAGAGTCAGCTCTCCCTCATTGAAACAAGACGGCATCCACAAATCCGTCTTTTTCATCCACATCTAAGTGAAATGGCAAAAAGTAATCTGTAGAGAGCACACATCAAACAGAGCTTGTTTAATTCCAACAAACACCCTGTCAGCTTCCTCCGTCCATTGCAGTGGGTACACATAATTTTTATATCCTACAGCCGAAATGAGGCTTCTCAGAGGAGCCACCTTACGACTGAAATCTGGAATAAAGTTCTTACTGTAATTGATCAACCCCAAAAATTTTAACATCATCCTAACATTTGCTGGTTTAGAATGATTTAAAATGGAGCTTTTCTGAGATGGCGTCAATTGCAGGCCAGAGCCAGAGATGAGCCTACCCAAGAACTGAACTTTTGAACGGCCCACCTGCAATTTGTGTTTTGACACTTTAAAACCACACTGAGCTAGATGTCGAAGCACAGCTTCAGATGCCTGCATAATAGCTTCTGAAGATGGAGCTGCTATCAGAATATCATTGACGTATTGGATTAAGACCACTCCTGGTGGCAAAGGCAAATCAGTAAGGACTTGCTTTAACACATGATTGAACAAAGAGGGTGAATCCACAAACCCCTGAGGTAATCTACTGTACGTGTATTGTTTTCCCTTAAAGGTAAATGCAAACAGATCCCTTGATCCAGCGTCCAGAGGTACACAAAAGAACGCATTCGCCAGGTCAATACAAGTAAAAAACTTGTGTTCAGGCTAAATAGCATTCATCATGACATAAGGATTCGGAGTTCCATAATTAGATGGAACAACAACCTTATTTATAGGCCTCAAATCATGGACAAAACGGTAATGAGATTTATCAGCTTTTGGTACCAGGTGTAGGGGGGTGTTCCAGCTTGAAACCGTAGGTTGCAACACACCAGCGTCAAGCAGGCCCTTAATTGTCTGTTCAACACCCACAATTTGCTCATTTCTGTTGTCTAAAAATAGGAACTGTGCCTGGCTTCAGAGTTATTGAGACAGGTTTGATATCCAGCAGGCCCACATCTGTAGAACTCCTGGCCCAAAGTGATTCAGGCAAACTAGCTAACAGTTTGTCTGTATCAACATGATCTGTGTTTTCTCTGCCATGTGTTTGAGGCAGAAAATGTTTCTCAGGTAACAACAATGTAAATGATCTGTGTGTGATCCTGTAGATGTCAGTCTCTGGAGAATAGTGTAAGAGAGGATTTTGTATGGGCATCCATTCCCGGACCGCAAGACAACGTCTCATCATAGGACCTAAATTATTCGCTTTAGCACCAGACACAACCATCAATGACACATGGGGAGAGGATACATCGCCAAGCATATACAGTTGCATTAACGGTGCAGGCAACTTCACAGCTGCCGCCACTCCCTCAGGGGCAACATAGATGTCCATGCGTTCAGCTACTGGATAGTCACCAGTTTCCTGACAGTGCTCCAGCAGTCTTGTCCAGAGAGCATCATAGTCCCCATCACCACAAACGTCATAGTTCAGCGTGCAATGTGCCACATCAGGAAGCGTGTCATAAGATCTTATGATATTAATCCAGGCGTTCCAGCTCTGCAGTGTGTCGTACAAGAGCGTTGTTGTAAAGTCAGGGACTGCTCCCCACCAAACATCAGCCTGAAGTTCAGCAGGACCAGACTCAGCAGAAGTCCCTTGGGCCTGGAGCATCTGATGAAGAGAGCTTTTCACTGTAGCATAGTACTGAACAGTTCCATCAGGAAAGCTTAGCTGGACGTTGTCAGGACTCATCATTAAAGGCACGTTCTGATCACACAGAATGTCTCGTCCAATCAAGTTCACTGGACATGTGTCAGAAATCAGGAAGGAGTGTTCAAAGCGCAGATTATTCCACACGCATGGTACGTAACAAGATAGCGGCCACTCCTCTGGTTTTCCCGAAAATCCAACAACAGGTACGGTATTCTTTGATCGTGGGAGTGACATGTTAACTGTCGAATACCTGGCTCCTGTATCAACCATACACATGCGATTTCGGCCGTTAATGGTCAACGAAACCAAAGGCTCCAGATACAAGACGCCACCTACTGCCGGACCTGGGCACCCCTATTGAATAGGATATTGGCCTGGGGCCTGATTATGGACCCCTGGCAAAGGGCCAGGCTGAATGTGAGGGGGTGGAGGTGGATATACACCATGTGGATATGTAGCTGGCGTAAACTCCTGTCTCGAGAACCCCTGTTTGGTCGGACATTGAAAAGACCAGTGTCCCACCCCATTGCAACGTTGACATCTGTCAGTGGATTGAGGGTTGCCCCTTAGACGTTTGTTACGACCTCTGCACTAGGATGTGGATGGGCCCAGAGGTATCTGCTGATATGAATTTTCAGAGGATGTAGTAGGACCCTAAATCTGGGGCATCTGAATCGCATTCACCTTCGTGAAATTAAGTTTGTCACGTATATCTTTCAACTGGGCCTTAGCTAATTGAGTTTCTAGGGATTTCAATTCCTTGTCATCAGACTCCCAGTTATCAAAAGATTGATCAATAAAATGAACAATGTGTACCGCCCATAAATCATAGTCCATCTTTGTCAGGCCAACAACAGACGCCAAGCTCTTCTTAACATCATCAGAAAGAGAACTCTACAGTCCCTCTGAACAACAGTTGAGTCGTAGGATCAATTGTTGGATCATTCCCAGTTCTATTTTCCCATAAGAGTTTAACTCTAGACAGGTAGGTCGTGCCCCGTTCTGTAACAGCCGGAGGAATCTCACACAAGTCTGAAGATTTCATAGACGTCGGATATTTCTCTCGTATGATTGGCCATAAAATTTGAACGTGGTCGTGCAATGTGTCACTGTCTGGGTCCAATTTAGTCCCAGCAGCCTGTTCTATTTCAGTCAGACTACCGAACGACGTGCATGCTATGAAAACCCTCCTCCAATCACCCAGACATGGCACAATTCCGGCGTAGGCCTCCAGAAAAGCACGGATCCAAGCCGAACCTCCTTTCTGGATATCGGGCAAACGCTGACGGATCAACTCAGTATCGTGTAAACTAAAAGGCGTGTAAGTCTGCTTACGGACCCCCTCAGCTGTGGTGGAGGAAACGAGAGGCAACATGTATTGAGCAATTGGTACTACGTCAAGGCAGGTATGAACATTGTCAGTAATTCTATTAAACAACCTGAATTTCCTTGCTGCCAGCCAGTAACCTTATCAAAAGTTGTGGCAGGAAGTCTAAGGTCAGGACAAGCAGTTGAGACAGGACAGGTCAGTGGTACGGAGTCGTATGAAGCCCCCAAAGATGTCACGCTGAAAGAAGCATCAGAGGACGGTGGATGGAACACATCACCTCCCCTTTGTTTACCCACAGAGCCAGGAGTGGTAGGAATTCCACCCATCAATGTCTGCACATGGTCCTGCACCACGGTTCAATTTTTAGCTGATCTAGTTCGTAAAACACCGCCTGTAATGAGTAGCAACTCCGAGCTGGTCCCTGTGGGTCCAGAACCAGCACCAGGAGACAGCTCAGCCAAATTTATGGATGTGAGCTCCGACAAAGGCATTTGATTTTGTGGAGAAAGGCCCACAGGTGCATACGGAGGAGGGCGAGGAGGAGGAGGAGGGCAAAGAGGAGGAGGAGAAGGCCGTTGAGCTTCAAAGTATGTCTCCGTTCCTGGTATGAGGACGGGAGGAGGAGGAGGACCCGCTTTAGGTGGGGGCCCTGTGGTGTCAGGCACTAAAGTCTTATCTGTTGACGGCCATAAATCTGATTGTGAGCCAACAACTTGTATCTATGAAACTGCCTTGTGCATACTTCTCAGACCAGGTTTCTGTCTCCCTAGGATTTTGTTTATCTCATCCAAAAACAATAGGCAGTCTCTGTTAAACTCTTCTGCTTTCAGCCAGTCCTTATATTTCTTCCTACGCACTAGAGCAGAACATTTGTCCTTCTCATCTAACGCCAACTTCAAAGCTCTATCTGACTGGACACGATGTTTATTCAGTCCAACAATGGACGGAGAAGGGTCATCAACACCAGGAAACATCCCTGACTGACTCATGTTATTCACCCAAGAAACTAAACTTTTTTCTCATCAGAAATATTCTTAACAGCTACATTTCTACTCCACGAAACCCACAAATCACGTAAGACAGATCCGAGTGTCCCAGGGGCACAATTTCCCTAACTCTGTATAGTTATGTCAGTCATTTATAATGTTATACACGTGCTTTACAGGGGGTGAAAAGATCAAACCTCCAGCCAGTACCTTAGACAGCTCCAATAACCAACCACAGAAACTGGTTGTTGTAAATCACCCCTTTTAAAACACCCAATAAAAAATACCACCCCAGACAAAACACAGCAGTGGTGGCTTCCCTATAAGCCTCAAAATGGCCGACTGTTAGCAATTACATCCACAAATGCAATATATGAAAAATAAAAGTAAAAATCTGTCCCTGTTGCCTTTACTTTGCTCGCGTACAGCAATTTCCAGTGTACATGTCGCAATCCTCGAAGAGAGAGAGAAAATAAAGTTAAAAAAATATAAAAAATATAATAAATTTATAATATTAAAAAAATGGGTACGATCTATACAGTGGAAAATACGGTAATTAACTTTAACTGGGAAGGGGAGAGAAAATGTAACTCTGACAGCAATCTCAGGTCCCGGTTGTGAACTTTATCACATCAAACGGCAACCGTATGATCCTGGAGTGGCAACCCACTCTACGGCAGAGCGTGGTCCGGTTTGAAAGCCTGAATAATCTCAACGGCGAACGGGGTCCCAGAGATTACAGCTAGGCCTCGGCCCCACTTGCCCCTCCGAGCACAAAAGAAAAAGAAGTTTTCTCCTAGCCGAAAAGGCCGGCCTCATGAGCAGGAGGGGAAATGGAGGGGGGAGAGCGAGCAAGCTTAGGCACTCATAAATTTTCCCTGCGCGTGTGTGTGAAGTTATGTGCTTTCACTTTACATGTACAACAACCGCAAAAAAATGCACATCCAAAATAAATACCAACAGTAGTTCACGTTTTTTACTTTTAGCTGATAACACAATAAACCGCAGCTACCCCACGGTGAAAATTTGCCCACCCGTAGTCAAACCAGCTTACAGTCAACTTTAAATTTTGTGTTTCCAATAGCAGACATTTAGTGAGAAACGGGAGATCTGCTCACCTGAAATAAAGGCGCCTTTGTTGACTGCACGCGTGCTCGGCTCGCTCGGTGGGGGGGGGGACCTCCAAATCGTCTCCCGTCCTTCACCACCTTCCACGTCGATGGGTCACCAAATTGTTACGAGTTCAAAGGTTGAAGGAAGCTCTGAAACGAATGTGCAAGTTATTTTGCAGGTTTATTGTACATATAAGGATAAGCCTTGCAGCTACAAACAGACCTCACTCCGAACACAAGTCCACACACAAACCTTCGAAGTCGGACCATGTTATATACCCCCGGATGACGTCATCGCCTCGTGGGACCACCCCTGGGACTGGACCGCCTTGGAAACGCTCTGGGACTGCTCTGGGACTGCCCTACTCTATGACGTGGTCCGCCTCTCAGACAATAAGCTACCAGCTTCATCTGTAAACATCAAGTGTTGGGTCTGTTGAATTATGCAGGCGTGTAACTAAAAAACTCTTCCCTATTGAAAATAAAACCCGGAAGTAAAGGTTCCACCTTGAATATATTTCACAATATATGGCAGAATTTAAGTGAACATAAATCATAGAACAAAATATATTTAATACTGATATAAATATATTTCAGTTCACATGTATTTGAGTCTGTGTCTTTGCCTGCTTTATATGTGTCATTATCAGGTCTCTCAGATCTGCCAAACAGACCAACAGACACTCAACACTGATTTCAAGATAGCTTCTGCTTTCATTAACTGTTTCTTCATTGTTAGTAGTAACTGAGTTAGGTCCTATTCATCCCAACTTCTTGTGCTGCAGAAGAAAGTACCATGTTCCACTAAAGTTTTCTAAAGTGAAAGTTCAGTCCATTGTTTATTTGGAGGTGGTAGGTTGTTTGCATCTCCTAAAACAACTATGAACTAAT